>CM051030.1:73631052-73703552 GCA_027627225.1 Congeria kusceri
ATGCGGTATTACATTATAAAGTATTGTTTAGCAAATAGGGATGATATCAAAGAAATACAATGCATTAAAATTGTCCACAAATGTGCTTGCGCTTTCTCTGTTTGGTAGAAATAACCTCTTATACCACTACCCACGTGGAATGCGGTCGCTATAAAATATGAATAACCATTTATTTCCGATGTTACAAGATATATATTAAAATATCATATAAAAAGTTTACTGACATTAATTTCGCATACCAATGTATGATTATGCCAATTGACTTAACATGTAAAATGCAGACGTTCACGACGCGCCAACGATGTGACAACAAAATGCTTATGAAGCCGAGTTAATCTGTATTTACTCGAAGGAGGGATTGGGTTAGGGTTAAAACAATTGCCGTCTATAAAAGAGTGAATTTAATTAACGTAAAGCGTATTAAAGTAACTTAATTGCGACTTTTTGCTTTTTCACGTAAACGCTGTATTCTGATTGGATAAGCCGCCCACGTGACCTGTCATTTATACCCCGATGAACCGAATGCGTATACAAATTACATTTTTATTATTCATGACTGTACTACTTTTTATTCTTTAAATGGCGTCATTGTTTTGCGCGAATCTTTACGTTGTTTACTTTCAAATGTCTGACGAGATATTAGAAATGCCGTTCGACGAAAATGAAACCGAAATTAAAACGGGGATTCCTACGCCGGAGACTACACGTCAGTTGCGGCCATTAGACAGTTTATATCCACTTGTAGTTGTAGTTATAAGAATTGAACAGTATTTTTCTTCATTTCATCGGTGTATGAACTGTCGGGAAAATTACGGCTTATAAATGCAGGTATTATAGGGATAAATGCTGATAATTAAATAATGTAGAGCAGAATAATGTTAACAAGGTTAATCCTACTTAATTGATTGACCTACTTATATGTCAGAGATTATAACGCAAACACTCCATTTATTCTTAGGATGTCAGTATATTATAGTATTATAAATAACTTCTCTAAATGTATAGAATAACTTATGTTCAGAAATGCGTATTGAGAGAAACAGAAAACTATCATAGCACTATTCTGTATTACCTTCCCCTATCACTCCGTTAATGGGTCTGGCACAAACGGGCATCGCGGCGGCTGTGATGGAGTGTCGACATACATCAGATTCTGAGCGAGAGTGTATTAATTTAGCATCTATTCGAAGTTCACACATGACGTTGAGTGCATAATGGTATATTGATTTTAAAGAGAAATGCTACTAGTTTCTAGATTAAACAGAAACCTATATCCAGAACAATTTTAGTACATGTACAGTAATTCGGACAATCAGCAATAACGCGAAATTTTTGGTCATAACTTGTTTATATTGAATCTTTTAGTCAGACAGGCTGTTATTTATTTCCAGATTACAATACATATGTATTATGTAAAATGTTTGTCCTCGGTCATTATTATTATCTTTAGTATGATGTGCACAAATAAGGAATAGTGTAATATCATTATACACATATATATTTTTGTATAATAAGACCTGTTTTTAGATCAAATACTGTTATAAGTGTTTACTGTCTATACATAGATGTAAATATTCTTTATATATATAAAGTTACTCAACAGCATTGTTTATTTTTAGATCCGATATGACTGTCCAGCTGTTTTCCCCAAAAGTGATTAGACACAGACACTTCTAATGTTCTGGGTAGCAAAATAATCTGTGTTAATATTTCAGAGTTATATAGCGCAAAGTAACATAATTCGTAACAAAACACTACTTGGCCATAAAGATTAAAAAAGCAAATGATAATCGATCTCAGTCAGCCGATATAAACCAGTGTACAATTACTGGATTAAAGTCAATTACCCTAAAAACTAGTTACAAAACTTAAAATAGTGAATTGACAATACGAATGCTTTACAATACTAAAGTGTTTGTTTTTGTACTATCTAAGAATAATTGTTACCTTAATTTAGTTATTTGAATACATTTTATTTACATGTATATACAGAATATCACGTATTGTACAATCATATTGTTGTATTTATTGCGGATGGAAATAAAACAATTGTTGTGTTGTGTCTGTCTTTACTGTTTGTCAATTTTTATGATAATTCATGAGCTTTCAAGCACAAACAAGTTATTGCATGTCTCACAACAAACAGTATGTTTGTCATATTTTAAAAACAAGCTGTAACTAAAGTCATCATGGCAGTAATCCGGATACACTTTTCAGTTCTTAACGTTTTCATATTTGGGACTAGTATAGTACAACAAGCTTGAACATTAAGTCTGCTCAATCATCTAATATTTGAACATTTCGGTAAAAATAAATCAACACATATAGTTTAATAAGAAATGCATAGTTATAATACAAGTTATAAATATATTTAAACTAAAGTTGTTTATTCTATTAGTATAAAATAGTTTTATCAAATGCTCAATCATCTAATATTTGAACATTTCGGTAAAAATAAATCAACACATATAGTTTAATAAGAAATGCATAGTTATAATACAAGTTATAAATATATTTAAACTAAAGTTGTTTATTCTATTAGTATAAAATAGTTTTATCAAATGTTAAATAAGGTTAAATAAGTTCCCAATAAAGTTAAGTAAAATGATTATATTTTCTTGGTTATACCAAAATGTGTATTAAAGCTACGAAGTATTTATTGAGACTGAATTATTTTCATAAATAATGTTATTTTCAACAGCATTTGGTTTGATTCGTGGCATTTAAACACAGGATTATTCAACTGGGAAACGTGTCCGCCAATCTCTGGCTTTATACAAATATCTTTATGTAAAGAAATCTGCCAAAACAGGATGGAAGAAGATGTATGCAGTAGTATGGATTGACTTTATAAATATAGCATGACTGTTGCGTTAATAGAATATTCCACGTTACACTTGCTTTCCCATTGTGGTCAATATCTATTTAATACAGACACAAACAGTATTACAACTAGTCATTTAACCGAAATCCCATCTGGACTGTTATGTTCGAAATTCATTCCACTTGCGGTTTATACTGTTTTAGCATAAATATGTCGCGCACTACAAAATGGCTTTATTTGTTGTAATCTAACACATTTGCTTTACAGTAAACAGTGAGCATAAAATAAACCTTCTTCGAAAACATACACGTATATCACAGAATAATGTGCCTTTTTATATGTAGTAGATATAGTTAGCAAAACGCTGTATATGTTTGTAAATACAATTTACGATGACCATCAGATGTCTGCGATGCTTGAAAGAACAGTTTATATATCTCAATTATATATCAATGTGTATTTAAATTTGAAAATGAATGAATGATTTTGTTTCGAAATAAGTAGATGAAATTGTTTCAAAATAATTTGAAATAGATAGAACGGCACAAATGTATCATTCTAAAATTTTGTACATATAGCCAAACACGTTTGTATACTTGAGCATGGATTATTAGTGTTGGGAATCAGAAACAACTGTCGTGCAAAGGGTTTATGTACATTATTAGGGCGTACCTCGGCGGTTTGTCGTGGGAAAACCGGGCTTAATGCATGTTCGAAAAGAGTCATCCCGGATTAGCCTGTGCAGTCCGCACAGGCTAATCCAGGACGACAATTTCCGCTTTTATGGTATTTTCTGTTTCGAAGACGTCGCTGATAAACATAAATCCACTGTAGGCCGAAGTGTCGTCCCGGATTAGCCTGCGCGGACTGCACAGGCTTATACGGGACGACACTTAACGCACATGCATTAAGCCCGGGTTTCTTACGACACGCCTCATATGCATCCTTCTCTTCAAAAGGCCGGACCATGTTCAATATGGTTTATGGGGTTGTTTAGCACGTTGCTTGCCCGCGAGGTTTCGCAGGGCCAAGAGTTATCGAATATTACTCGAATGTATTTGCACTGTCTTTTTACATTTATGTAATGTATTTATATTACACAATTTTATGAATTACATTGCGTACACTTCTTGTAAACTAGATTTGTTATCTTTATTTGTAAATAACATTAATAACTAAAATTTCTAAGCAAAATGATTTTTTAATTTGGGTAGTTACTCAGGCGATATGAGTTAAGGGCGTTTGCATGGAGAAATCGAAACTGAGATTGTCATTCTTCACCATGACCAAGCCACCCCCAACACCATACAGTGTTCGTCTTATTCTGCATCGTTTTTTGTGCTGCTAAACCAAAACAATTTCCGAAACAGCCAAAAACATGCCCAGGTGATTTTGGCTGTGCAAACGAAAACTAGTTGGTATTTGAAAAATAACCAATTTTGCGTTTTCAAAACGGTTTCAACTTAGAGTTTCTTCCATTTGAAATCGAAATGTAGCAATTAATAATATTTGGCTATTTGTATTTATGTGAATTTGTCTATTGAAAGATTATTAATGCATAATTGAAATACACGATATGAACCACTTAGCCAGTGATTTCTGTGTTCTATACATTTAGTCCAGTTACATTTACTTTTATATCTGTGAACTTTATTTAAAAAAGTATGGTAGCTGATTCACTGGGTAAGACGTGACACCGGATATTGGCCCATTATACATCCAAAATAGTGCAGGTTCACTACACAAACGGTAAGTTTTATGCCGATTTAAAATAATTTGTTGATAATATGCTATAAACAGATGCTTATGTAGACTGCCAAATAAATTTGGAAGACATTCGTGTAATTGCTATGACCATGTCGTAGATGAACAGTACATAACCATCGTTTAAAAAACAAATGCTCGCTAAAAAATTGCCGGTCCTCGCTCCTCTCAGTCAATATTTTATATTATAAACATGTATATAAAAAATGTTAATCGAGCGATTGTTTACATATGCTATAATGAACACATGTTCCAAGTTCCAGTAGTTTTTATTAATAAATGGCTGAGATATGGACTGCAATATTTTTGTGACAGGTGTACTGGGGATTGATTTATTCAGTTGCTCGTGTCGGTGTATTGCAGGAAAATTTTTGGAAAATTACTATTTTATTTAATGAAAGTTAGGTAATTATGGTATAAATCATCAAACACGGTAATGATTCTTTGCGCAATACCCAGTACACTAAATATTAATACAATGCAATACTCCGTACACGAGCATGCAATACTCAGTTCACGAGTTGGCATTGTTTAAGAAGTAGAACTTACTTAATACGCAACAAAAGTTGCTGAAAATTTCAGGAAATGTTCCTTATAGTATTCGTTAACAAACGCTCGATTCACATTTTTCTAAACAGTTTTAAACTCATCAATAATTGAAAGAAACAAACGAGGAGCTGCATTTGTTCAGCGAGCAGTTTACGTTTATTTACTGATTATTCACTGTTCATCTATTATATCGGTCAAAGTAAGTATATGACGGTCTTTGCAATTGAGTTGGCGTCTTGGAAAGCACATACAAGTTTTAATTGTAAACAAAATACTTGAAATCGGTGTTTAACTTCCCGTTGTTGGAGCTGTTTTCTATATCGCTGCTCTATTTTGGCTCGATAATTGGCCAATATCCAGTGTCACGTCTTACCCAGTGTGATTTCTGTCATGCCTGAATAACGCGTAGGTACATTTGAAGGCGTAACGCCTAAGCGACAGAACAAGTGCAGTCGCCGGATATGGCGGATACTAGCGATACAACTGACAGAACAAATACGCTCGCCGGATATCGCCGACAGTAGCAATACAACTGACAGGACAAGTACACTCGCCGGATATCGCCGATAATAGCAATACAACTGACAGAACAAGAACACTCGCCGGATATGGCCGATACTAGCAATACAATGGACAAAAATACATATAACCCACAGATCCATTACAGTAGGGGTAAGCACGACAACAATAAGTAGTATATGCATATGCATGTAAGGGTTTATCTCTTCCGCGTGACCGACATCCCAGGTACCAGGTGTGTACGAGTAGTCTCCCTTAGACCACTGCCAGACCAAGATCACATGCCTGACGTTAGGGTATCTATCTCCACAGCGGGACTGACGCCCTGTCCGCGACCGCATGTTGTACCCCTTACATATATAGGAATAATTATCTCTTCAGCGGGACTAACACCCCCACAATGTCCTCACGCAGCAAAGTCCCCGAGATTTCGTCGGGCTGCGAGAGGCCTAGCGCGAATGGCAGACAGTACGGGACCAGGCCCGACGTTCGGGTACGTGGTGATGATTTTCTACCAGTAACACTTGGGCGTGTGTAGTAGTGCATCTCATCAGCGGGACTGTCATCCCCAAGGCAGACAGTACGGGACCCAACTGGGACATGTGGTTGCGATTTTCCACCAGTAACACTTAGTCCCGTTTATTCATAGCAGATTATCTTCAGCCCGACCGACACCCATCAGTGTCCTTCCGCAGCCCCGTCCAAGATACCTCGGCTGGCTGCGAGAGGCCTAACGAATGACGGGCATTACGGTACCAGTCCCGACGTTCGGCTGGGTGGTGGCGATATACTACTAGTAACACATTGACGTTTCTATGCATAGTGGTTAATCTCAGCGGGACTGACAGTGGCGATTTACTACCAGTAACACAATTTTGCATGTAACACTTTATTTCTTCAGCGGGTCTGGTACCCCGGGTACCAGGTTTGTACGAGTTGTCTCTCTTGGACCACCGCCAGACAAAGATTACATTCATGACTTTACCATAACCTTAACCCTAACGCTTGGTGGTGGCGATTTCATAAACAGTGTCCTCCCGCTGCCCCGTCACCGAGACCTCGGCCGGCTGCGAGAGGCCTAGCGCGAATGACGGGCAGTACGGACCCAGGCCCGACGTTCGGCTTGGTGACCAGTGACACTCTGACGTTCTCATGCAGAGCGGATCAACTCCTAAGCGGGACTGACACCTCATTTTTCCCTTCACCTCCAAAATGAAGTGGAGCCAATTTTTTGCAAGCCGTGTTGGGGATTTCTTTAAAACTACCCGATGTTTCTAAGTAACTATGAAATATATGTTTTATTACCGACTTCCAATAATAAATAAAATCCAACATTTAATTCATTGATTTTCCATGAAAACTATCATGGCGTTAGTTGTGACTCACAGACACATTATATAATAATGATTAACCTGGATCCTGCATATTCCTGATTCGATAAAGTGCTACTGGTAGAAAATCGCCACCACCTACCTGAACTGATCCCGCGCTACCACTCATGCTAGGCGACAGGCCTCTCGAAGACGGTCCAGCTGAAGAGATGATCTGCTATGCATACGAACGACAAAGTGTTACAAGTAGTGAATCGCCACTGTGGGGAATATGACCTTGGGAAAAACCGCCGTTAACATCGCATATTCGATTGGCAGCACTCCATAGAACACATTCGCTTGACTAACTGCGCCTTTTAATAGTATATACGTCAACAGCACTATGTCGTTCTAACAAGCATCCAAAGAATCATAGACAATAAGATTAATAATGACTGGAGAATTCCTTATATTTAAAAACTTACCATGCATGTTAATTTGAATACCGGTTGGTAGAGCTATTTATTAAAAATTATTTAGAATTGCATTTTCTCTGACTTTCTCATGTAGAGGCTATTCAATATATAAATATATTTTGCATATTCATATTAATAGACACTGGGTCGTAATTAAATATGATTTTAATTTGGCATTTTTACTTTACGTGCGTTTTATGAATGCATTATAACCTATAATAGTTGTACACAAACACGCTCGATACGTATTTTCCCAAGTGAAGATAAATCTAATTCGCCACTATTTAATATAACTTTACGTTTTTGTTTTCCCAAAATGAAGTCAAATCATTATTTTTAATTGCTAGGAGTGTTCCCTGGCGCGTGTTTTCATTTGGCACGCACAGCATAAATGCTTATTCCATTACAAATATGATAAAGGCTGATATCCATTATCGTTAATATTTTCTTGGAAACGATGTAACTTTTAGTAAATTTTGATTGCCTGACAAATAATATATAAATTGTTTAGATTAAAAAAAGAAAACAAAGATAAAAATATATTCGGCGTATGTTGTATATGTTTGAAAAGAATTTAATTGGATATCCAAAATGAATATTAAAAACTGATGCATATGTTGATTTGGTTTATAAGCGAACAGTCTCATTTCTTCATAGATAGTTATTCTACACGCATTTAATATTATGTTTCGGTATTATTAAGATAAAATAAAAATAAGTAAATTTTTATCATCAAATAGCAAACTGATATTTTCATGTGGCTAGCTCATATAAGTAGCATGAAATGTTTCTATATTTGAAATAAATCAAAAGAATATCATTATTTCATGTCAAAGCAATTAACTGATGAACTGCCCCAAATCAGTTCTACTTGAATAACCCAAATAAGTCAGACTCATCTGCTCATCAACGTCAGTATGTTATCTATACACAGTAAAACTAAGCATTTTACAATAACAACAAAATATATATATTTGACGCGTTTTTCATGATTAAATTATTTTAGTATATAATGCATTTATTCATAGTCTATATACAATCAATGTCTATTTGTAGATTAAATATTCTCTACACGAGAATTTGGTAGAAACATAAGTATTTCACAATAAAAAAAGACAATGATGCAGAGCATCATACTCTGCATCATAAGGCGCCGTGAAACTATGATAAAAACATATGTTTAAGATATCTTAATTATGTAATGTCCGTGCAATTAACCGGCCTTACGGTCTCAAATTTTTCATCCGTGATTTTTTAAATCTAAATTATGTAAACAGTATTTGTCAGGCAAATCAAAATTTAATAGAAGTTACATTGTTTCCAAGAAATTAATGACGAGAATGAATATGAGCGTTTATCATATTTATTATGGATTAAGAATTTCTACTATGTGTGCCAAATAAAAGCACACGTCAGAAAACATTCATCGCAATAAAATATGAAGATTTGACTTCCTTTTGTGATAACAGAAACGTAAAGTTACATTTAATAGTGGCGTATTAGATTTATATTCCTTTGGGAAAATACATCTCGAGCGTTTTTGTGTATAACTATTTTACTTTTAATGCATTCATAAAACGTACGTAAAGTAAAAATACCAAATTTAAATGAAATTAAATTGCTTATGTCCAAAGATTCCGCCAGTGTCTATTTATAGGAAGATGCAAAATATATTTATACATTGAATAGCCTCTACATCAGAAGGTCAGAGAAAATGCAATTCTAAATAATTCTTATTAAATAGATCTACCAACCGTTATTCAAATAAACATGCATGGTAAGTTTATAAATAAAAGTAATTTTTCATTCAATATTAATCTTATAGTCTATCGTTTTCTGGAAGCTTGTTAGAACAAATAAGTGTTGCTGACGTGTATGCTATTAATTTGCGCAGGTTAGTCAGCGAGTGTATTCTATGGATTGTTGCCTATCGAATATGCGATATTAACGGGGATTTTCCCAAGGTTTACACGGCCTGTAAACACTAGCATGTAAATTGAAAAGCCCGGTGTCGGGATGATAGTTTGAAATGTTTACATCGGCTTACGACCTCGGGAAATAGTTCAAACAGTCATCTCTCCACCCTGGGACAACAGTTTTGACTGTTCCCGAAACACCCATGTGATAACTGTATACTGAAATCAACATCATAGTCAACCAGCTAATAAATCATTCGTGTATGCATTTCCCCGAAAATCAACAAGAGACGACCCCGAACATGGTACCTAACGTACTTTGACCTTCGATGTCAGGTTGAATCAGAGCAAAAATGCAGCGACGCCGATTAATTTAAAATGCAGCTATATGCGTCGAATGGAAATATCTTAACTGTAGCTGACTGTTTGTAATACGAAATACATTCCGTTGGGTGGACAGCAGTGGAGTTGTGATTTTACGATTTGATATAACTGAGATGATAAGTCTCTGTACAGGTTACCGAGAATATATAGACGTATTTTGTTCATTTTATGTGAAATATTGAATGGTATTGCTCAATTAGTTATAGAACAAACATATTTTTAATGTATAAATAATTCGTGTTTTAGTTTCAGTTATAGTAAAATGTTCCATCAAAAGCATCTTCCCGAATGACTATCAAAGCTATGTGTTGTCTTATAAATAAATGTAAATTAAAGATTGAAATGTAGCAAAACCAATTGATATAAAAATGGATCTTTGTAAAAACATGATTAAATATAGGAATAATGAAACTCCAGAGACATCACCAGGAGAGAAACATTCATTACCATTAGCTGGTCCTTTATTTAATGGAAGTGACCAATTGCAAAAATACAGGACAATAAATACAACACAGCTCAAAACATAAAAAATGATTAAAAGTGGGGTCACCGCCTTGAAACCCTGCAAAGCATTGGGGATTTAAACCGGTTAAATGGCACGCCAAACCTTACACATCAGACTCTTTTTATATGTTTAAGAATGTTGGGAATTTAAAAATAATCTTTGCATTAGAGAAAATTCAATTATTGTGTTAAAAATGGCATTAGATGCCAAGGAAGGCATTGCACCAAGTCATGAACTATGTGAAGCTAGAGCTAAACCCCCCAAAAATGATACCGTACCGAAACTAAGATTGGTTCTTCTTTGTCTAAATGTGTTTATTAAAATACTATACTTTTTATACAAACGTGATGAGAAATGATTGAACAAGAGAACACACGTATTTTGGATTGGATAGAGAGTATACGACCTATTTTATAGAATGATAATGTTTGTCAATTGCATACTTTTCAAAAATTTTCACGATTGACCCCCATCTCCAAACATCACAACATTGCTACGGCATTACTATATCGCCACCTTAGGGTTACGAAGGCCTATATAACATGTTGCCTTTGTAATACTAATGTGGCGATATGTGCTACGACGTTGCAATATGTGCTCCCACATTATACGTGCTACGACATTGTCCAAGCGATAGGACAAATGTGCTACGACATTGTTATATGAATTTTATTTCGCGAGTATATGTAAAAGACTGATTAAATATATAATCCGCTTTGTGTTATTATGTATCTTATTATTTACATAGTAAGAACCTCGTGTTGGTATTATTGTGTAATTAAAAAAGATAATAAATTGGTTAACTGCGTGCTGTATTGAAGCGGTATTAGTTGAACCTTAATAGTTGCATTCATGGGCAGAACAAATGGCATTAAAAGGAACCCCCAATGCGGGCATTCAAATTGAAAGACGTGAAACAAGATTTCTTTTTAAATATCATGTGAGAAGTTTAGCGATGTCCATGTCGCATACCAATGTATGATAATTTCAACTGACCGCCCGCAACATTGAATGATACTTCTTGAGATTGAGCGAATGCCCCATTCTCCATAATAACCGGGCTTTGGATGATGGTCGACTCTGAAGAAGGACCTTTGCATAACACAACGGTAGGAAGGACCTTTGCATAACACAACGGTAGGAAAATAAAAATCATGCACATCTCCGTGTTGCATACTTCCAAACGAGAGAGTGTGTATTTATAGCCATGAAAA
Organism: Congeria kusceri; assembly: GCA_027627225.1. Taxonomy (NCBI): domain Eukaryota; kingdom Metazoa; phylum Mollusca; class Bivalvia; order Myida; family Dreissenidae; genus Congeria; species Congeria kusceri. The sequence goes on from CM051030.1 coordinate 73,642,514, forward strand.
CTTTATTAAACGGCAGGAAAAGTACTTGATAATGAATTGAGTGAACTTTCAAATGTTTCAACTGTGCGTATTTTTCATTTTAATGGACGTTGACGGTATTTTCACGTCGCTGATGACGCGACTAGCCCCGTGGTTGTTATACCGTGCCTGATTGTTGATGCGATATATGTATCTATTGTTCTTCAGATGCATCCATGTTTATAGTGTATATATTGGCAGTTCATTTTTTTACCATGAAACTATAACGAAAATCGATGTATTTTAATGCTGTTTGTATGTTTAACGCTTATTATTTCGGACACAACTCCTGACTTCATCTTTAAACTTCCAGGCTAGCTTCCCATTGCTTGTGTTAAATATTTAAACGTGTATTTAAATAAATTGTATAAAAAAATTGAATATAATATGTATATTTTCCAAAAAACATGTGTTATATTCCGCGTATGATTCAGCATAACTACCTTCATATATGTTTGCATATTTTTAAAAGACGTCGAATAGGATGTCGACGTTTCGAAAAATAGATTTCATGGAAGCAAATTCAAATGGTCGGGTAGAGCTTTGCGGAACTTCTACTTGGAAAAGTAGCGTTTAAGTGTTCGCGGAAATTAACTTCGCATGCAATCATGATAGGCTGCATATCAATACTGCAAATGAATTAATACTACAGACAAAAACATAGCCAGTTATACACTGTTTCTTCGAAGGTACAGTTTCTTCCATTTGAATTATCAAAATGTATAGAAAATTAGTCGTATTTGGTTATTTTGTATTTATATCTATATGTCTGTTGAATGATCGTTAGTACGTAATTCAAATACACAATATGCACCAATGATTTCCGTGATCTATACATTTTGTTCGGTTTCATTTGATGGCGCAACGCCCATACGACAGAAAAGTACACTCGCCGGATATCGCCGATATAACAATACAACTGACATGTGCATACAGATCCATTGCAGTAGATATGTATGCAAGATATATAAACTAAGGTCCATTACGGGGGACTTAAATAATTATGTATACAGAGGTGGGATAGGATCATTTAAACGGATTCAGGCAAAAATAAGTGAGCATAGATTGTATATTACGCCTAGAGATAGTAAAATTTGTAAACAACAGCTCATAAAGGAAGATCACAATTAGAAATAAATTCAACATACAAGTATTCCGGTAGGGAGCATAACGAGGATGTTGCTTTAATGTGCATATCAGTACCGTTAAACAGGAACATATGAGCTATTGCATCGTGATTAGAGAGTCGATGCCACGAAATAAAAAAATAAAAAGTTTATCATTATGGCACTTCTATGCTTTCGTACGAGACATAAAGCCGGATATCGCCGATAATAGCAATACAACTGACAGAACAAGAACACTCGCCGGATATGGCCGATACTAGCAATACAATGGACAAAAATACATATAACCCACAGATCCATTACAGTAGGGGTAAGCACGACAACAATAAGTAGTATATGCATATGCATGTAAGGGTTTATCTCTTCCGCGTGACCGACATCCCAGGTACCAGGTGTGTACGAGTAGTCTCCCTTAGACCACTGCCAGACCAAGATCACATGCCTGACGTTAGGGTATCTATCTCCACAGCGGGACTGACGCCCTGTCCGCGACCGCATGTTGTACCCCTTAGATATATAGGAATAATTATCTCTTCAGCGGGACTAACACCCCCACAATGTCCTCACGCAGCAAAGTCCCCGAGATTTCGTCGGGCTGTGAGAGGCCTAGCGCGAATGGCAGACAGTACGGGACCAGGCCCGACGTTCGGGTACGTGGTGATGATTTTCTACCAGTAACACTTGGGCGTGTGTAGTAGTGCATCTCATCAGCGGGACTGTCATCCCCAAGGCAGACAGTACGGGACCCAACTGGGACATGTGGTTGCGATTTTCCACCAGTAACACTTAGTCCCGTTTATTCATAGCAGATTATCTTCAGCCCGACCGACACCCATCAGTGTCCTTCCGCAGCCCCGTCCAAGATACCTCGGCTGGCTGCGAGAGGCCTAACGAATGACGGGCATTACGGTACCAGTCCCGACGTTCGGCTGGGTGGTGGCGATATACTACTAGTAACACATTGACGTTTCTATGCATAGTGGTTAATCTCAGCGGGACTGACAGTGGCGATTTACTACCAGTAACACAATTTTGCATGTAACACTTTATTTCTTCAGCGGGTCTGGTACCCCGGGTACCAGGTTTGTACGAGTTGTCTCTCTTGGACCACCGCCAGACAAAGATTACATTCATGACTTTACCATAACCTTAACCCTAACGCTTGGTGGTGGCGATTTCATAAACAGTGTCCTCCCGCTGCCCCGTCACCGAGACCTCGGCCGGCTGCGAGAGGCCTAGCGCGAATGACGGGCAGTACGGACCCAGGCCCGACGTTCGGCTTGGTGACCAGTGACACTCTGACGTTCTCATGCAGAGCGGATCAACTCCTAAGCGGGACTGACACCTCATTTTTCCCTTCACCTCCAAAATGAAATGGAGCCAATTTTTTGCAAGCCGTGTTGGGGATTTCTTTAAAACTACCCGATGTTTCTAAGTAACTATGAAATATATGTTTTATTACCGACTTCCAATAATAAATAAAATCCAACATTTAATTCATTGATTTTCCATGAAAACTATCATGGCGTTAGTTGTGACTCACAGAAACATTATATAATAATGATTAACCTGGATCCTGCATATTCCTGATTCGATAAAGTGCTACTGGTAGAAAATCGCCACCACCTACCTGAACTGATCCCGCGCTACCACTCATGCTAGGCGACAGGCCTCTCGAAGACGGTCCAGCTGAAGAGATGATCTGCTATGCATACGAACGACAAAGTGTTACAAGTAGTGAATCGCCACTGTGGGGAATATGACCTTGGGAAAAACCGCCGTTAACATCGCATATTCGATTGGCAGCACTCCATAGAACACATTCGCTTGACTAACTGCGCCTTTTAATAGTATATACGTCAACAGCACTATGTCGTTCTAACAAGCATCCAAAGAATCATAGACAATAAGATTAATAATGACTGGAGAATTCCTTATATTTAAAAACTTACCATGCATGTTAATTTGAATACCGGTTGGTAGAGCTATTTATTAAAAATTATTTAGAATTGCATTTTCTCTGACTTTCTCATGTAGAGGCTATTCAATATATAAATATATTTTGCATATTCATATTAATAGACACTGGGTCGTAATTAAATATGATTTTAATTTGGAATTTTTACTTTACGTGCGTTTTATGAATGCATTATAACCTATAATAGTTGTACACAAACACGCTCGATACGTATTTTCCCAAGTGAAGATAAATCTAATTCGCCACTATTTAATATAACTTTACGTTTTTGTTTTCCCAAAATGAAGTCAAATCATTATTTTTAATTGCTAGGAGTGTTCCCTGGCGCGTGTTTTCATTTGGCACGCACAGCATAAATGCTTATTCCATTACAAATATGATAAAGGCTGATATCCATTATCGTTAATATTTTCTTGGAAACGATGTAACTTTTAGTAAATTTTGATTGCCTGACAAATAATATATAAATTGTTTAGATTAAAAAAAGAAAACAAAGATAAAAATATATTCGGCGTATGTTGTATATGTTTGAAAAGAATTTAATTGGATATCCAAAATGAATATTAAAAACTGATGCATATGTTGATTTGGTTTATAAGCGAACAGTCTCATTTCTTCATAGATAGTTATTCTACACGCATTTAATATTATGTTTCGGTATTATTAAGATAAAATAAAAATAAGTAAATTTTTATCATCAAATAGCAAACTGATATTTTCATGTGGCTAGCTCATATAAGTAGCATGAAATGTTTCTATATTTGAAATAAATCAAAAGAATATCATTATTTCATGTCAAAGCAATTAACTGATGAACTGCCCCAAATCAGTTCTACTTGAATAACCCAAATAAGTCAGACTCATCTGCTCATCAACGTCAGTATGTTATCTATACACAGTAAAACTAAGCATTTTACAATAACAACAAACTATATATATTTGACGCGTTTTTCATGATTAAATTATTTTAGTATATAATGCATTTATTCATAGTCTATATACAATCAATGTCTATTTGTAGATTAAATATTCTCTACACGAGAATTTGGTAGAAACATAAGTATTTCACAATAAAAAAAGACAATGATGCAGAGCATCATACTGTGCATCATAAGGCGCCGTGAAACTATGATAAAAACATATGTTTAAGATATCTTAATTATGTAATGTCCGTGCAATTAACCGGCCTTACGGTCTCAAATTTTTCATCCGTGATTTTTTAAATCTAAATTATGTAAACAGTATTTGTCAGGCAAATCAAAATTTAATAGAAGTTACATTGTTTCCAAGAAATTAATGACGAGAATGAATATGAGCGTTTATCATATTTATTATGGATTAAGAATTTCTACTATGTGTGCCAAATAAAAGCACACGTCAGAAAACATTCATCGCAATAAAATATGAAGATTTGACTTCCTTTTGTGATAACAAAAACGTAAAGTTACATTTAATAGTGGCGTATTAGATTTATATTCCTTTGGGAAAATACATCTCGAGCGTTTTTGTGTATAACTATTTTACTTTTAATGCATTCATAAAACGTACGTAAAGTAAAAATACCAAATTTAAATGAAATTAAATTGCTTATGTCCAAAGATTCCGCCAGTGTCTATTTATAGGAAGATGCAAAATATATTTATACATTGAATAGCCTCTACATCAGAAGGTCAGAGAAAATGCAATTCTAAATAATTCTTATTAAATAGATCTACCAACCGTTATTCAAATAAACATGCATGGTAAGTTTATAAATAAAAGTAATTTTTCATTCAATATTAATCTTATAGTCTATCGTTTTCTGGAAGCTTGTTAGAACAAATAAGTGTTGCTGACGTGTATGCTATTAATTTGCGCAGGTTAGTCAGCGAGTGTATTCTATGGATTGTTGCCTATCGAATATGCGATATTAACGGGGATTTTCCCAAGGTTTACACGGCCTGTAAACACTAGCATGTAAATTGAAAAGCCCGGTGTCGGGATGATAGTTTGAAATGTTTAAATCGGCTTACGACTTCGGGAAATAGTTCAAACAGTCATCTCTCCACCCTGGGACAACAGTTTTGACTGTTCCCGAAACACCCATGTGATAACTGTATACTGAAATCAACATCATAGTCAACCAGCTAATAAATCATTCGTGTATGCATTTCCCCGAAAATCAACAAGAGACGACCCCGAACATGGTACCTAACGTACTTTGACCTTCGATGTCAGGTTGAATCAGAGCAAAAATGCAGTGACGCCGATGAATTTAAAATGCAGCTATATGCGTCGAATGGAAATATCTTAACTGTAGCTGACTGTTTGTAATACGAAATACATTCCGTTGGGTGGACAGCAGTGGAGTTGTGATTTTACGATTTGATATAACTGAGATGATAAGTCTCTGTACAGGTTACCGAGAATATATAGACGTATTTTGTTCATTTTATGTGAAATATTGAATGGTATTGCTCAATTAGTTATAGAACAAACATATTTTTAATGTATAAATAATTCGTGTTTTAGTTTCAGTTATAGTAAAATGTTCCATCAAAAGCATCTTCCCGAATGACTATCAAAGCTATGTGTTGTCTTATAAATAAATGTAAATTAAAGATTGAAATGTAGCAAAACCAATTGATATAAAAATGGATCTTTGTAAAAACATGATTAAATATAGGAATAATGAAACTCCAGAGACATCACCAGGAGAGAAACATTCATTACCATTAGCTGGTCCTTTATTTAATGGAAGTGACCAATTGCAAAAATACAGGACAATAAATACAACACAGCTCAAAACATAAAAAATGATTAAAAGTGGGGTCACCGCCTTGAAACCCTGCAAAGCATTGGGGATTTAAACCGGTTAAATGGCACGCCAAACCTTACACATCAGACTCTTTTTATATGTTTAAGAATGTTGGGAATTTAAAAATAATCTTTGCATTAGAGAAAATTCAATTATTGTGTTAAAAATGGCATTAGATGCCAAGGAAGGCATTGCACCAAGTCATGAACTATGTGAAGCTAGAGCTAAACCCCCCAAAAATGATACCGTACCGAAACTAAGATTGGTTCTTCTTTGTCTAAATGTGTTTATTAAAATACTATACTTTTTATACAAACGTGATGAGAAATGATTGAACAAGAGAACACATGTATTTTGGATTGGATAGAGAGTATACGAGCTATTTTATAGAATGATAATGTTTGTCAATTGCATACTTTTCAAAAATTTTCACGATTGACCCCCATCTCCAAACATCACAACATTGCTACGGCATTACTATATCGCCACCTTAGGGTTACGAAGGCCTATATAACATGTTGCCTTTGTAATACTAATGTGGCGATATGTGCTACGACGTTGCAATATGTGCTCCCACATTATACGTGCTACGACATTGTCCAAGCGATAGGACAAAGGTGCTACGACATTGTTATATGAATTTTATTTCGCGAGTATATGTAAAAGACTGATTAAATATATAATCCGCTTTGTGTTATTATGTATCTTATTATTTACATAGTAAGAACCTCGTGTTGGTATTATTGTGTAATTAAAAAAGATAATAAATTGGTTAACTGCGTGCTGTATTGAAGCGGTATTAGTTGAACCTTAATAGTTGCATTCATGGGCAGAACAAATGGCATTAAAAGGAAGCCCCAATGCGGGCATTCAAATTGAAAGACGTGAAACAAGATTTCTTTTTAAATATCATGTGAGAAGTTTAGCGATGTCCATGTCGCATACCAATGTATGATCATTTCAACTGACCGCCCGCAACATTGAATGATACTTCTTGAGATTGAGCGAATGCCCCATTCTCCATAATAACCGGGCTTTGGATGATGGTCGACTCTGAAGAAGGACCTTTGCATAACACAACGGTAGGAAGGACCTTTGCATAACACAACGGTAGGAAAATAAAAATCATGCACATCTCCGTGTTGCATACTTCCAAACGAGAGAGTGTGTATTTATAGCCATGAAAACTTTATTAAACGGCAGGAAAAGTACTTGATAATGAATTGAGTGAACTTTCAAATGTTTCAACTGTGCGTATTTTTCATTTTAATGGACGTTGACGGTATTTTCACGTCGCTGATGACGCGACTAGCCCCGTGGTTGTTATACCGTGCCTGATTGTTGATGCGATATATGTATCTATTGTTCTTCAGATGCATCCATGTTTATAGTGTATATATTGGCAGTTCATTTTTTTACCATGAAACTATAACGAAAATCGATGTATTTTAATGCTGTTTGTATGTTTAACGCTTATTATTTCGGACACAACTCCTGACTTCATCTTTAAACTTCCAGGCTAGCTTCCCATTGCTTGTGTTAAATATTTAAACGTGTATTTAAATAAATTGTATAAAAAAATTGAATATAATATGTATATTTTCCAAAAAACATGTGTTATATTCCGCGTATGATTCAGCATAACTACCTTCATATATGTTTGCATATTTTTAAAAGACGTCGAATAGGATGTCGACGTTTCGAAAAATAGATTTCATGGAAGCAAATTCAAATGGTCGGGTAGAGCTTTGCGGAACTTCTACTTGGAAAAGTAGCGTTTAAGTGTTCGCGGAAATTAACTTCGCATGCAATCATGATAGGCTGCATATCAATACTGCAAATGAATTAATACTACAGACAAAAACATAGCCAGTTATACACTGTTTCTTCGAAGGTACAGTTTCTTCCATTTGAATTATCAAAATGTATAGAAAATTAGTCGTATTTGGTTATTTTGTATTTATATCTATATGTCTGTTGAATGATCGTTAGTACGTAATTCAAATACACAATATGCACCAATGATTTCCGTGATCTATACATTTTGTTCGGTTTCATTTGATGGCGCAACGCCCATACGACAGAAAAGTACACTCGCCGGATATCGCCGATATAACAATACAACTGACATGTGCATACAGATCCATTGCAGTAGATATGTATGCAAGATATATAAACTAAGGTCCATTACGGGGGACTTAAATAATTATGTATACAGAGGTGGGATAGGATCATTTTTTAAACGGATTCAGGCAAAAATAAGTGAGCATAGATTGTATATTACGCCTAGAGATAGTAAAATTTGTAAACAACAGCTCATAAAGGAAGATCACAATTAGAAATAAATTCAACATACAAGTATTCCGGTAGGGAGCATAACGAGGATGTTGCTTTAATGTGCATATCAGTACCGTTAAACAGGAACATATGAGCTATTGCATCGTGATTAGAGAGTCGATGCCACGAAATAGAAAAATAAAAAGTTTATCATTATGGCACTTCTATGCTTTCGTACGAGACATAAAGCCGGATATCGCCGATAATAGCAATACAACTGACAGAACAAGAACACTCGCCGGATATGGCCGATACTAGCAATACAATGGACAAAAATACATATAACCCACAGATCCATTACAGTAGGGGTAAGCACGACAACAATAAGTAGTATATGCATATGCATGTAAGGGTTTATCTCTTCAGCGGGACCGACATCCCAGGTACCAGGTGTGTACGAGTCTCCCTTAGACCACTGCCAGACCAAGATCACATGCCTGACGTTAGGGTATCTATCTCCACAGCGGGACTGACGCCCTGTCCGCGACCGCATGTTGTACCCCTTACATATATAGGAATAATTATCTCTTCAGCGGGACTAACACCCCCACAATGTCCTCACGCAGCAAAGTCCCCGAGATTTCGTCGGGCTGCGAGAGGCCTAGCGCGAATGGCAGACAGTACGGGACCAGGCCCGACGTTCGGGTACGTGGTGATGATTTTCTACCAGTAACACTTGGGCGTGTGTAGTAGTGCATCTCATCAGCGGGACTGTCATCCCCAAGGCAGACAGTACGGGACCCAACTGGGACATGTGGTTGCGATTTTCCACCAGTAACACTTAGTCCCGTTTATTCATAGCAGATTATCTTCAGCCCGACCGACACCCATCAGTGTCCTTCCGCAGCCCCGTCCAAGATACCTCGGCTGGCTGCGAGAGGCCTAACGAATGACGGGCATTACGGTACCAGTCCCGACGTTCGGCTGGGTGGTGGCGATATACTACTAGTAACACATTGACGTTTCTATGCATAGTGGTTAATCTCAGCGGGACTGACAGTGGCGATTTACTACCAGTAACACAATTTTGCATGTAACACTTTATTTCTTCAGCGGGTCTGGTACCCCGGGTACCAGGTTTGTACGAGTTGTCTCTCTTGGACCACCGCCAGACAAAGATTACATTCATGACTTTACCATAACCTTAACCCTAACGCTTGGTGGTGGCGATTTCATAAACAGTGTCCTCCCGCTGCCCCGTCACCGAGACCTCGGCCGGCTGCGAGAGGCCTAGCGCGAATGACGGGCAGTACGGACCCAGGCCCGACGTTCGGCTTGGTGGTGGCGATTTCATACCAGTGACACTCTGACGTTCTCATGCAGAACGGATCAACTCCTAAGCGGGACTGACACCTCATTTTTCCCTTCACCTCCAAAATGAAATGGAGCCAATTTTATGCAAGCCGTGTTGGGGATTTCTTTAAAACTACCCGATGTTTCTAAGTAACTATGAAATATATGTTTTATTACCGACTTCCAATAATAAATAAAATCCAACATTTAATTCATTGATTTTCCATGAAAACTATCATGGCGTTAGTTGTGACTCACAGAAACATTATATAATAATGATTAACCTGGATCCTGCATATTCCTGATTCGATAAAGTGCTACTGGTAGAAAATCGCCACCACCTACCTGAACTGATCCCGCGCTACCACTCATGCTAGGCGACAGGCCTCTCGAAGACGGTCCAGCTGAAGAGATGATCTGCTATGCATACGAACGACAAAGTGTTACAAGTAGTGAATCGCCACTGTGGGGAATATGACCTTGGGAAAAACCGCCGTTAACATCGCATATTCGATTGGCAGCACTCCATAGAACACATTCGCTTGACTAACTGCGCCTTTTAATAGTATATACGTCAACAGCACTATGTCGTTCTAACAAGCATCCAAAGAATCATAGACAATAAGATTAATAATGACTGGAGAATTCCTTATATTTAAAAACTTACCATGCATGTTAATTTGAATACCGGTTGGTAGAGCTATTTATTAAAAATTATTTAGAATTGCATTTTCTCTGACTTTCTCATGTAGAGGCTATTCAATATATAAATATATTTTGCATATTCATATTAATAGACACTGGGTCGTAATTAAATATGATTTTAATTTGGCATTTTTACTTTACGTGCGTTTTATGAATGCATTATAACCTATAATAGTTGTACACAAACACGCTCGATACGTATTTTCCCAAGTGAAGATAAATCTAATTCGCCACTATTTAATATAACTTTACGTTTTTGTTTTCCCAAAATGAAGTCAAATCATTATTTTTAATTGCTAGGAGTGTTCCCTGGCGCGTGTTTTCATTTGGCACGCACAGCATAAATGCTTATTCCATTACAAATATGATAAAGGCTGATATCCATTATCGTTAATATTTTCTTGGAAACGATGTAACTTTTAGTAAATTTTGATTGCCTGACAAATAATATATAAATTGTTTAGATTAAAAAAAGAAAACAAAGATAAAAATATATTCGGCGTATGTTGTATATGTTTGAAAAGAATTTAATTGGATATCCAAAATGAATATTAAAAACTGATGCATATGTTGATTTGGTTTATAAGCGAACAGTCTCATTTCTTCATAGATAGTTATTCTACACGCATTTAATATTATGTTTCGGTATTATTAAGATAAAATAAAAATAAGTAAATTTTTATCATCAAATAGCAAACTGATATTTTCATGTGGCTAGCTCATATAAGTAGCATGAAATGTTTCTATATTTGAAATAAATCAAAAGAATATCATTATTTCATGTCAAAGCAATTAACTGATGAACTGCCCCAAATCAGTTCTACTTGAATAACCCAAATAAGTCAGACTCATCTGCTCATCAACGTCAGTATGTTATCTATACACAGTAAAACTAAGCATTTTACAATAACAACAAAATATATATATTTGACGCGTTTTTCATGATTAAATTATTTTAGTATATAATGCATTTATTCATAGTCTATATACAATCAATGTCTATTTGTAGATTAAATATTCTCTACACGAGAATTTGGTAGAAACATAAGTATTTCACAATAAAAAAAGACAATGATGCAGAGCATCATACTGTGCATCATAAGGCGCCGTGAAACTATGATAAAAACATATGTTTAAGATATCTTAATTATGTAATGTCCGTGCAATTAACCGGCCTTACGGTCTCAAATTTTTCATCCGTGATTTTTTAAATCTAAATTATGTAAACAGTATTTGTCAGGCAAATCAAAATTTAATAGAAGTTACATTGTTTCCAAGAAATTAATGACGAGAATGAATATGAGCGTTTATCATATTTATTATGGATTAAGAATTTCTACTATGTGTGCCAAATAAAAGCACACGTCAGAAAACATTCATCGCAATAAAATATGAAGATTTGACTTCCTTTTGTGATAACAAAAACGTAAAGTTACATTTAATAGTGGCGTATTAGATTTATATTCCTTTGGGAAAATACATCTCGAGCGTTTTTGTGTATAACTATTTTACTTTTAATGCATTCATAAAACGTACGTAAAGTAAAAATACCAAATTTAAATGAAATTAAATTGCTTATGTCCAAAGATTCCGCCAGTGTCTATTTATAGGAAGATGCAAAATATATTTATACATTGAATAGCCTCTACATCAGAAGGTCAGAGAAAATGCAATTCTAAATAATTCTTATTAAATAGATCTACCAACCGTTATTCAAATAAACATGCATGGTAAGTTTATAAATAAAAGTAATTTTTCATTCAATATTAATCTTATAGTCTATCGTTTTCTGGAAGCTTGTTAGAACAAATAAGTGTTGCTGACGTGTATGCTATTAATTTGCGCAGGTTAGTCAGCGAGTGTATTCTATGGATTGTTGCCTATCGAATATGCGATATTAACGGGGATTTTCCCAACGTTTACACGGCCTGTAAACACTAGCATGTAAATTGAAAAGCCCGGTGTCGGGATGATAGTTTGAAATGTTTACATCGGCTTACGACCTCGGGAAATAGTTCAAACAGTCATCTCTCCACCCTGGGACAACAGTTTTGACTGTTCCCGAAACACACATGTGATAACTGTATACTGAAATCAACATCATAGTCAACCAGCTAATAAATCATTCGTGTATGCATTTCCCCGAAAATCAACAAGAGACGACCCCGAACATGGTACCTAACGTACTTTGACCTTCGATGTCAGGTTGAATCAGAGCAAAAATGCAGCGACGCCGATGAATTTAAAATGCAGCTATATGCGTCGAATGGAAATATCTTAACTGTAGCTGACTGTTTGTAATACGAAATACATTCCGTTGGGTGGACAGCAGTGGAGTTGTGATATTACGATTTGATATAACTGAGATGATAAGTCTCTGTACAGGTTACCGAGAATATATAGACGTATTTTGTTCATTTTATGTGAAATATTGAATGGTATTGCTCAATTAGTTATAGAACAAACATATTTTTAATGTATAAATAATTCGTGTTTTAGTTTCAGTTATAGTAAAATGTTCCATCAAAAGCATCTTCCCGAATGACTATCAAAGCTATGTGTTGTCTTATAAATAAATGTAAATTAAAGATTGAAATGTAGCAAAACCAATTGATATAAAAATGGATCTTTGTAAAAACATGATTAAATATAGGAATAATGAAACTCCAGAGACATCACCAGGAGAGAAACATTCATTACCATTAGCTGGTCCTTTATTTAATGGAAGTGACCAATTGCAAAAATACAGGACAATAAATACAACACAGCTCAAAACATAAAAAATGATTAAAAGTGGGGTCACCGCCTTGAAACCCTGCAAAGCATTGGGGATTTAAACCGGTTAAATGGCACGCCAAACCTTACACATCAGACTCTTTTTATATGTTTAAGAATGTTGGGAATTTAAAAATAATCTTTGCATTAGAGAAAATTCAATTATTGTGTTAAAAATGGCATTAGATGCCAAGGAAGGCATTGCACCAAGTCATGAACTATGTGAAGCTAGAGCTAAACCCCCCAAAAATGATACCGTACCGAAACTAAGATTGGTTCTTCTTTGTCTAAATGTGTTTATTAAAATACTATACTTTTTATACAAACGTGATGAGAAATGATTGAACAAGAGAACACACGTATTTTGGATTGGATAGAGAGTATACGAGCTATTTTATAGAATGATAATGTTTGTCAATTGCATACTTTTCAAAAATTTTCACGATTGACCCCCATCTCCAAACATCACAACATTGCTACGGCATTACTATATCGCCACCTTAGGGTTACGAAGGCCTATATAACATGTTGCCTTTGTAATACTAATGTGGCGATATGTGCTACGACGTTGCAATATGTGCTCCCACATTATACGTGCTACGACATTGTCCAAGCGATAGGACAAAGGTGCTACGACATTGTTATATGAATTTTATTTCGCGAGTATATGTAAAAGACTGATTAAATATATAATCCGCTTTGTGTTATTATGTATCTTATTATTTACATAGTAAGAACCTCGTGTTGGTATTATTGTGTAATTAAAAAAGATAATAAATTGGTTAACTACGTGCTGTATTGAAGCGGTATTAGTTGAACCTTAATAGTTGCATTCATGGGCAGAACAAATGGCATTAAAAGGAACCCCCAATGCGGGCATTCAAATTGAAAGACGTGAAACAAGATTTCTGTTTAAATATCATGTGAGAAGTTTAGCGATGTCCATGTCGCATACCAATGTATGATCATTTCAACTGACCGCCCGCAACATTGAATGATACTTCTTGAGATTGAGCGAATGCCCCATTCTCCATAATAACCGGGCTTTGGATGATGGTCGACTCTGAAGAAGGACCTTTGCATAACACAACGGTAGGAAGGACCTTTGCATAACACAACGGTAGGAAAATAAAAATCATGCACATCTCCGTGTTGCATACTTCCAAACGAGAGAGTGTGTATTTATAGCCATGAAAACTTTATTAAACGGCAGGAAAAGTACTTGATAATGAATTGAGTGAACTTTCAAATGTTTCAACTGTGCGTATTTTTCATTTTAATGGACGTTGACGGTATTTTCACGTCGCTGATGACGCGACTAGCCCCGTGGTTGTTATACCGTGCCTGATTGTTGATGCGATATATGTATTTATTGTTCTTCAGATGCATCCATGTTTATAGTGTATATATTGGCAATTCATTTTTTTACCATGAAACTATAACGAAAATCGATGTATTTTAATGCTGTTTGTATGTTTAACGCTTATTATTTCGGACACAACTCCTGACTTCATCTTTAAACTTCCAGGCTAGCTTCCCATTGCTTGTGTTAAATATTTAAACGTGTATTTAAATAAATTGTATAAAAAAATTGAATATAATATGTATATTTTCCAAAAAACATGTGTTATATTCCGCGTATGATTCAGCATAACTACCTTCATATATGTTTGCATATTTTTAAAAGACGTCGAATAGGATGTCGACGTTTCGAAAAATAGATTTCATGGAAGCAAATTCAAATGGTCGGGTAGAGCTTTGCGGAACTTCTACTTGGAAAAGTAGCGTTTAAGTGTTCGCGGAAATTAACTTCGCATGCAATCATGATAGGCTGCATATCAATACTGCAAATGAATTAATACTACAGACAAAAACATAGCCAGTTATACACTGTTTCTTCGAAGGTACAGTTTCTTCCATTTGAATTATCAAAATGTATAGAAAATTAGTCGTATTTGGTTATTTTGTATTTATATCTATATGTCTGTTGAATAATCGTTAGTACGTAATTCAAATACACAATATGCACCAATGATTTCCGTGATCTATACATTTTGTTCGGTTTCATTTGATGGCGCAACGCCCATACGACAGAAAAGTACACTCGCCGGATATCGCCGATATAACAATACAACTGACATGTGCATACAGATCCATTGCAGTAGATATGTATGCAAGATATATAAACTAAGGTCCATTACGGGGGACTTAAATAATTATGTATACAGAGGTGGGATAGGATCATTTAAACGGATTCAGGCAAAAATAAGTGAGCATAGATTGTATATTACGCCTAGAGATAGTAAAATTTGTAAACAACAGCTCATAAAGGAAGATCACAATTAGAAATAAATTCAACATACAAGTATTCCGGTAGGGAGCATAACGAGGATGTTGCTTTAATGTGCATATCAGTACCGTTAAACAGGAACATATGAGCTATTGCATCGTGATTAGAGAGTCGATGCCACGAAATAAAAAAATAAAAAGTTTATCATTATGGCACTTCTATGCTTTCGTACGAGACATAAAGCGCAGGACCCAAGATATACAAATAATTGCGCGCGCATCCCACAGCCAGTTTCAAACTAGCACTTCGCAGTGAAGATTTCTGAAAGATGGATGCGAAACTGTGTGTCCTTGTCTACATTGTGGTTATTGTGCTACTGGAAACACGTGAGTCGTATTCCCTGAATAATAGTTTAAGGTAAAATGTTGATATTAACGACAACAACAACAATATAATAACAACAACAACAACAGCAATGACAGCAATAATAACAATACTAATAATTAAAATTAAAAAAAATATATATAATGATGATAATAGTAATAATAATAATAATAATAACAATAATAAAGCGTTATGTTACGGCCTTAATTACTTTATTGCATTTAGTATTGACTAATTATGAATTTAACGAAACATTATCGTACCAAATAGAATTTATTTGAATATATATAAACAGTTGCAAATGCGAACAAATCGTATTCGTTCAAGAACTTAAAGATGCAACTTAAGGTTCAGATATATTTAAAGTTTGGATGTCTGATTTACATATCTTTATTTAAAGTTTGTATGAGATCCACTCTTTGAATAGTAATGTCAGTTTGTAAAGAATTAGCCTTTAAAGGGACCTATTCACAATTGCCGAATTGAGAATTACCACGATTAAACGAATGTATTAATAAATAATATGGAATAGTAATTATATTACTCCTGCCATGGCAGTTTATAGGAAATAACATGTCGTTAATGAGTTATCATCAATTGAAATTGGTAAAATTCATAAGCGTTTATAATGCATTTTAAAAGCATTTAAATTACACAATATTTGGGGTACTTTTGTTGGTTTCGTTGAAATTGATGTAAACATGCGAAACACGTTACATAAAGTAAAAAATACAGAGACATTTATATAAGTCAGACTAACCGAGTGGTCAGACTTTGGATCTAGATGTGATACGTACGAACCCAGGTGTAGGCAATTATTTTATGCATTTCCTGTTATACTAGTTTAGACGTTTTATGGCATATTTGAACAAAATACAACAATCTGTGCAAAATTCCTTTAAGCAAGATATTAAGCTTATGTTTAGGGGTCTAGTAAATCGCATAATAAGGCCATACCAATTTCATTCTATGTTAAGCGTCCTTCGGGCTGGTAGGTTTTGGGATGCCTTAACAAAAAAAAAACAATGACCATGTGAAAATCGAGTTGGAAAGCGCAACACATTTGGGAAAAAAAGAAAAAAAAAAGGGCTTTTAGGTGTTTTTACTAATATTTGTACAGCATAGGGTGCAACTAGTCCATATACACAGAAAAAATACTGTATGAAGTATAAAGATAATATATTACCGTTTTGCAAATAAACATTTCCTTGAGCTGGTACTGCTGCCCTGACTAAGTTGTGAAGAAAATTTTTTTTTTTTATCGACTTATTGTTTTGTTCGTGCCTGGTTGGTAGGTTTCTAAGAATCGTGGGAACGCTAAACATATAATCAAATGTGTATGGCCTAATTTTGCAGCATATCAAAGTCTTGCAATGAATCCATATTTGATGCTAGCATAGGAGTACTTTCCGAAACAGGAAGTCCAGACATTCACGCATAAACGTCATAATTTATCACAATGAAACTTACGCTGCCAAAAAATGTTTTTGCTTTAAATTGTTGGTTATATGTTTAAGAATATCGACTACATGTATGTATACTGGCTAATGTGTAGCATTTATAAGTATATACTTTGTGGTAAATTATAACGGTGATAATATCACAATTAAATGCTAATTTGCAATCTTATGTACTGTATGCAGCCAGATTGCCTATACATATTCACGTGTTTTATGTTTCAACTTGTTAGGTTTAAATCAATTGGTACGAGTAAATATTCAGTTAAAGCATATTCGTTGTCTTTCCAGTGACCACCGTACAATCTACAAAGTGTTATTTATGTATCAGCTGCGGGAACCATATTGCCAAATGATACTGCACCGAAACAACATGCCAAGCCAGTTGCTACAAGGCGATATCCTACGACAGTACATGTAAGTATTGCAGCGTATAGCATACATTCAGAAACACTTCAAATAGTAGAAAATAGATTCTGCATAGTTTAACATACTGAACCAAAACATTCATTACCACAAACACACGTTTTCCTCATGGGTACGTGGAACATATATACCATCTCGAAATCAAGTCCACTAATTTATACACGTTTTTGGAATGCTCAGTAGGTATTCATATATTTACAAAAGTAATATTGTACAGAAAAAAATTAATGTCTTGTAGTGTTGATTAGTGAAAATGAAACTTAAAATATCGTTTTGGTTTGGTATAAGCATTTCTGCTTTAAACTATTTATCATCAAACCTTACGCACAAATTATAATTGCTTCATATACAATAGACAAGTTAAAATGGATGTATGGGAATAATCACGCGTGTCAGTATTTGCATGTGTTTTGCAGTGGCTGGACGAAGTTGTGCTGGCGTAAAGGTACAATCAGGATGCAAGCCAGGGAAATATCAAGGCATAAATGGCACAGTCTGCTACTGTGACAAGGACCTGTGTAACAGGGGGCCCCACCTGGCCTTTCCTCCAATCCTACTGGCAGTGCATTCGCTTCTTGTGCCGGCTTTGAAGCAATTCATTTGAAATGCAATGAAATTAAAACGCTACTGCATCAGTACATATTCTATTGGGGTTGCTTTTTAAAAGCAGTCTACAATTATACTGGTCAGTGTGTAGCTATGGAATGGGTAACGTAGCTTATACAAAATAATGTGTATATATTTACTGTTTATCCTACAAATATGATTTACATATTGCTCATATTGTAGTTTTACACATGAACTCAGCTTTGAAACTAAATTAAAAAAAAGTACTTTAACATGGAAATAGTTACCTGGTTTATGAAAAATTGATGGACAAATAAAGAACAATGAATTTATTATTATTCGCTTGTATTCTGAACCTTTATTTAGTTACTGAAGTAACTTGTTTTTAATCGGAGTATGCCTCTAGAGAATTTCAGAGAAAAAAACACAAAATTGTATTTTTAATATTTCAAATATAGTTCCTTTCCCACAAACATGTTTACACGTATTTGAAACCAATCAACATTATTTATATATCGAATAGCACAGTTGTTTAATTCCAAAATATTGCCAAAAAGAAGCAGCATCAGCAGAATACGGACTTTATTTAACTTTTGTGTTTGTTTGGATTTTTCGCCGTTTTTTAACAGTATTTCTGTCATATCATATATTCTGACACAATTCCTGAATAAGTTTGGCCGATCTAAGCGGTTTACCAGTACCGAGTGCACATACTTATGCCAGTAAAACAACTGCCCTACTTGAATCAGAGGTGAGTGGAGAATGGCCGGAGAAATAATTTTATGACCAATCCCCACACAAGTTATGTGGCCGGGCTGGGGTTCGAACTCACGATCCCCGGATTGACTGTCCAGCGCTCTACCAACTGAGCTAACCGGGCCCGGCGACTTTATTTAACGCAAGTGACATATTGCCAATAGCACACAGCACACAGGCAAACAAAGAGTACGAAAACAAAAATCGAACACAAAATTGTGTACATATGTTACACTTTCATTATTGTTTATTATATATATTTATTTTTATAATTCAATAATATTAATAAATGGAGTGCATTTTAACAAAAGTATTATTCGCTCATAATACATCATTGATTCATAAATTATCGTGAGGTCGCGGTGGCGTAGTGGATATGGTGTCCGCCTAGCGATCGGGAGGTCCCGGGTTCGATCCCCACTCTGGGAGCCTTCTCAAGATCTCAAAGAGAGATGATAATATGGGTTACTCTCCTTGTGATGTCTCTGGAGTTTTATTATTCCTGTATCAACGAAAAAGCTCAGTATATCGACTTCCAATACTGTGGCGTTATCCAAAAAACCGGCAGCAATAGCATCTCAGTGCCTGCCTCACGTTCACAGTCATTACGGAACGGAATTTATATACGTTTGTTAAGTTAGTTGTCCGGTCCACAATATTACATGTCTAATACTTGACACTTTGTTTGACATTGCATGATTTGTTCTCGTGAATAAATACTTTTTATACCAAAGGGATTTACAGAAAAGCTCTTTTGTTACATATATGCTTGTTATTTTACAAGATTATGCCAATTTCATTGACTGCATAATTTATTTTTAAAGGGATTGTCATTGAATATCTGTAAAAAAGACTGTACAAACTAATTGGTTTGTTCGTGTGGTCGTTGGGTTTACAAAAAGAAGACGGTTGAACAGTTAAATACAATGTCAATCTATTCATAAAAACAGTGTGTTGATTTTCTCATGTTTCGTGCTTCCATGACTAAGTTAACTTCTAACAGTAACATAAAGTGGACATGCCATTTTGAGGGCCGTCTATAAAACATGTGGTATTTGAGTTTTGAAATATATAATACATTCAACAATTTGCGAACTAAAAATCACATGGACAGTTTCTGACTACTAACAAGAAAATTTGCACAATAACAATTTCTCCATGAAAAAAATCATGCATGGGATTAACATTCCGTTCACCGGAAACTAGGACACCAAATGTCTAAAACACCTTTATTATTGTTCTAATTACACGTTCGATACACACATTATTAAACTGTTCAGCCTCTAGTGCTATCAAAGAGGGTCAGCGAGTGATTAACATAAAGAAGCGGTGTAATGCTGTGAGTGGCATACCACTACACTACACTAATCATTTACACTTAAAACTCAAATATTATATCAAGAAATGCGTATTAAGGAGAGAACACTTGGGTACCTCATCCGCAACTCGAACCGACGACATCAGGACCATTGACTGCCAATCTAACCAATCGGCAAGACAGTCTTATACACATTCATATGTTCTTTAACGCTTTGTAAAGTGTATGCGTGTTTTCAAACATGTAAACGACCACAACAGGTATTTCGCTTATTCAACCGTTTTGCGAGACAGACGCTTAATACTTTACTCTACTTCAGATGATGATTATTCATTAATGAAACGTTATTTCTCAAATATATTTCTGTGTCAGCAATGCCATTTCGCTTCTTTATATATAATATTTTGAAACAATTTGCCAATACGTGAAACGTTTCTATACGTATTTGATCGAAATTTGTAGTATTGCTTGTTTCTTATCAGAATTGAACTTCAACATACTATTGTTGATGAACGTTTGCCCTCAAAACCTCTTGCAAAATAAGAGTTCACAGTTACACAGTTCACACTTTGCAAATAGTGTTCACAAAATCAAGAAATTGCAATTTGTATGTAGTTCAATATTGTTGTCATATGCCTACACGCAAGATTGTATAAAATACTTTGTGGAATACATACGGAATATTATGCTAGTCAGTTGTTCCAAGAGTATGAATTAGTCGAGTGGTTTGTGTGATGACGTATCACATGAGAGGCGGAGCCTCGAGTGTGATACTAAATAACGCAAGCCACAAGACATACTCTTGGAACAATTGACTTACTTAATATTCCTTTTAGTATATACCACGATAAACTTCAAATGTGCATGTACCTTATTTTATATGATTAAAAACTACAATAATGACTAATCACTGTAGGTATAAAAAGGTATAGAGTTTGTTTACATAACTCTATGATGACGTCATTAAAAAAAGTAGTCCGGCTAGTATGGTAATACCTGATCGGAAAAATAGCGAGTAGCATAATACGGGATTTTGTTTCTGACGACATGTATTTCAACGATTGATACAGCATGTATTTTGTTAAGATTTTAAACAGGTATATAATAAAAGGACAGAATATATTTGCAGCTTTTTATTGTATGTTTGATAAAGGAGTTTACTAATGAACATATGACATTATCAGACTTACAAAAGCCTATTCTGCATGCTGAGTGTTATTAGGCATTGTCAGGAATGACTTGTATTCTTATTTCTTGTCTTATTGGTTAAACTGACCTAGACAGCTAAGGCGCTTAATTGTTGTTGTTTTTGTTGTTGTTGCTTTCGAGTCTCGTTGCCTCACCCTGTATTTTTGTGGTTTATGGCGCCAATGATTTATAGGTTGCACATGTTTAGCTCTTGTTATCATAGTTTGATTAAACTTAAGAAATAATTTGCAAATAGATATCCATAGTACTTATTTAGTATTTGTAAGACTTTCACAGATGAAATAAGTGTCTCTTACACAAATGTACTTAGATTAATGATTTTGGTTTTTTAGGACTTAGCAAACTATACCTAGGTAATTATTAAATTATTTTAATAATGTCTTAATTATAAATCTGTGTGTCGGTTGAACAAAAATACAGTGAACCTATGTCATAAATGCTTAATGTATTCAGTAAATTGGTCCATTCGTCTGTTCAAGTAAGATAACATTTAAATTTTACATAAAGTACACTAACATTTTAAGTTTCTAATGGGAATAGCTGGCTAAAACCTGTTAATCTCTATATATAAACCTATTTCAGTTAGGCAATTATACAGATATGATTTTAATTATTTTAAATCCTGGTAGATAATGTATGTTTAAGTGTCTGTTTGCTTTAGAATCTTTAGAAACTGTACAAGGGTGTGGAACGTTTCCACCCATACTTACAAAATACCGGCATGTAAAGCGCTCTTGATTTGTTATGTATAGACATAAAGGGGCATTTGTTTTACAAATGGCAACTTCCGTCACAGATTCCAGCAATAAACAATCTAAAATAAGAACACCTCTCGATACCAAATCATTGGCAAACAAATGAATAAACATCCGACGATTCACCTATACGAGTGTAGTCATACAAAACAGATGATTCGGTGCTTTTTTACGTTTAAAATGGTTATTTTTACGATATATGTACGCACCATTTGCACAATTTAAACCAAGAGCAGCAGTGCAAGTAACCATGATCTTTTGCAACTTACAATTTTGAAGCCTGCGTCTACTTTAACTACAACATTCTCTCAAATGATTTTGTAATTAGTGAGTAGTGAATATCTTTGTGTCAACCACTAGTATTTAAATGGCAAACAGAGTAATATGCATACGTTTAAACGAGTCACCTGCAGGGGATTAAAATAGCCGATGTATTTAGCCGATATAGCATATTTGTCCATATTGGTGTTCAATTATTTAGAGCACATGCGTTATGCTCGGTAAATACCAAAGTCATTAAATGAAGAGTATCAACATATTTTAAATAAGCAATCACGTTTGTATCAATATTGTTTCGAGATGATATATACAAAATAGTGGTTTATGTTATATTTAAAATTGTAACATACAAATAAGCAAACTCACGAACAACAGACGATCATGCAGAGACTATATGCTTCCGTTGCGTCTCTTTGTAGGTCATCATATTAATAAGCTAAAAGACAAATTACCCCCTGCAGTAGTACATTGCTTTTCACAATTTTTAACTATACGTCACAAAAACAAGAAAAATCGTCAATACTGTCCAGACATCATTGGTTGTATGGTATCCGCTTGCAGATAATTCGTAAAATAACCTGGTGACAATATGTACTCGCGTGATCTCTGCTACAGCTACATGTACGTGTACTGAGCCTATACATTGCAGATAAAACTTACGTAATATAATACAACACGCAACTAACCAGTAAACAGACAGACAGAGACAAAATCACCAGACAACGGATTAATGTGGTATATGGACCACCGACCTCTGACACAAATCACGATGTATACGTTTATATACAATGCAATGTGTGTGTGTGCGCGAAATACGCGATAACATGTGAATTTTAAATATATTACCAAGGTATATTGACAAAATAATTACGAACATGTGAACAAGTCTGTAACGAAAGTATTTCCCTTCGTATAACGAAAGTATTTCCCTTCGTATGGCTAAGGCAACATATATATATAATCTTTAATATATGACTCATTTCGACTTGACCTCAAAATATTTCATTAAATTAGGGTTAATTACTCATTTGCGGGGAAAATGTGTCCACCTTAAATCTTTAAAACATAGGGCATACAAGAGCGAAATGAAATTCCGTTTGGACTTGTTTAAAATTACAAACTTTGCAGATTATATGATCTCTTGCATATTATAATACCGACCTCTTTCAATGTCAAGTGCATGGTGCCCGAATCAGAATAAGTAACAATGTTAGTTTTTTCGTAGGTCACTTTGATGACCGTTGATTTGATATGTTTGTAAACATTAAGTTTCTGTGAGTTTTCAACATATTTACTCCATGATTGAATATCATGGTCTCTTAGGCGCTTCGTAAAGTCGTCTACGACTTTGTTATTTTGCGCTACATAGCCGTTATTTCAAACGTATCGAAATCCGTTTTCGTATAACAAACGTTTGATCGGCATTGTCCAATTTACAGCTACAGGGTCCTTTGTATTCAGCAAGTTCTTATAACATTTTTAACAAACCTAGTGTCTGGTATTTTTAATAGTTTTAACCAAAATTGTACACACTTTATTTGCGCATTTATATATAATGGGTAACGTCCGCGATAACCGAGCGTGACAGCATTTGGTGTTATTTTATTTAAACATGCGTATATTTTACAAGAATAGCACTGTGTCTGTTCTATGCAATCTCTATGTTTAAAGCCCAACAATTAACAACCGCACATCAAAAATTGACATGACTTTGGAATAAACAGCTTACAGAAAATAGACCTTGGTAATTAACCACATCAGGGCACTATTTAAGGCCCTTTTGCCTTTTATACTGGTATCATCTGCTATATGGGTAAGCGAAATAGATAAAGAAAACGATACTACGACCTATGTAAAAGACTGTTTCATGGTTAATAATTTACCGTCCTAGTACCACTTCTCGTTTGGTGATGGGCGTCCACCGTTTGTGACTACCACAACCGTTGTCTTTTGAGTGTTCACATTTAAAATAGTTATCCCCGCAAAACATCATGTAGTAAATGAAGTTGCCTTTGGAGTCCAGTTATTGCATCTGCAAGTAATGCATCATCATTAGCAAAAATAAGGCTGGATATTTCAATACAACAATGATTTACCGGTGGCCTAGAAATAACACAATATTTTGAAAGACCACATAGCCAAATTCACACTTATGAGAATAGCTAAATAATAAAGTAACAACAGAAATTTAATCAGATAGGATCTATTTTTTGTCATCTATTCATAGAAAGAAGAATTGATGACAGGAAAATTACCTACTCCACAACTAAAAAAAAAATTGAACGGATTAATACATCGATTTACTGACAAGTAGCCGGTATGGTGAAAAAAATGTACCTGTAGTAAAGATTTGCGAATACCGCTTTTATATCCGGTTTGCTTCCGCAATCAAAAAATATTTAATATATATATATGCGAATCTAGCGGGTGCTCCTGTCGTCCTAGTAGATCTACGAGGTAGTAGTCCGGGTGCTCCTGTCGTTCTAGTAGATCTTCGAAGTAGTACTCCGGGTGCTCCTGTCGTTCTAGTAGATCTACGTGGTAGTACTCCG
The DNA here is from genome assembly GCA_027627225.1 of Congeria kusceri. Lineage (NCBI taxonomy): Eukaryota > Metazoa > Mollusca > Bivalvia > Myida > Dreissenidae > Congeria > Congeria kusceri. The sequence continues at coordinate 73,667,537 of CM051030.1, forward strand.
GGTGCTCTGTCGTTCTAGTAGATCTACGAAGTAGTACTCCGGGTGCTCCTGTCGTTCTAGTAGATCTATGAGGTAGTACTCCGGGTGCTCCTGTCGTCCTAGTAGATCTACGAGGTAGTACTCCGGGTGCTCCAGTCGTCCTAGTAGATCTACGAGGTAGTACTCCGGGTGCTCCTGTCGTCGTAGTAGATCTACGAGGTAGTACTCCGGGTGCTCCTGTCGTCCTAGTAGATCTACGAGGTAGTACTCCGGGTGCTCCTGTCGTCCCAGTAGATCTACGAGGTAGTACTCCGGGTGCTCCTGTCGTCCCAGTAGATTTACGAGGTAGTACTCCGGGTGCTCCAGTCGTCCTAGTAGATCTACGAGGTAGTACTCCGGGTGCTCCTGTCGTCCTAGTAGATCTACGAGGTAGTACTCCGGGTGCTCCTGTCGTCCTAGTAGATCTACGAGGTAGTACTCCGGGTGCTCCTGTCGTCCTAGTAGATCTACGAAGTAGTACTCCGGGTGCTCCTGTCGTCCTAGTAGATCTACGAGGTAGTACTCTGAGTGCTCCTGTCGTCCTAGTAGATCTACGAGGTAGTACTCCCCGGGTGTTCCTGTCGTCCTAGTAGATCTACGAGGTAGTACTCCGGGTGCTCCTGTCGTCCTAGTAGAACTACGAGGTAGTACTCCGGGTGCTCCTGTCGTCCTAGTAGATCTACGAGGTAGCACTCCGGTTGCTCCTGTCGTCCTAGTAGATCTACGAAGTAGTACTCCGGGTGCTCCTGTCGTCCTAGTAGAACTACGAGGTAGTACTTCGGGTGCTCCTGTCGTCCTAGTAGATCTACGAGGTAGTCCTCCGGGTGCTCCTGTCGTCCTAGTAGATCTACGAGGTAGTACGCCGGGTGCTCCTGTCGTCGGACTGCACAGGCTAATCCGGGATGACACTTTACGCACTTGCATTAAGACCGGTTTTCTCTCGACGCGCCTCATGTTTGTTAATATTGTGAATGAGATTGTTTCGTTACGACAGTACTCGTCACTGTTTAAATTGTAAACTTTAACGCGCCTTGCTTTCCAAATCGGATAGTTCTGCATGGTGTTACCCTAAGCAGATATGTGAACAGACGCTGTGTTTATAAACAGTTTGCATGGTTGACCATATTTTTATTTAAATACGAAAACGTTGATAAATTTGTGGTATTAATTGTGTAACAATGAGTGCCATCGGTTTACCTTGTACTATGTTTTTTGTGTTTTTGTTTGTTTGTTTGTTTGTTTGTTTATTTGGATGTCTCGCTCTTCTTTAATCAGTGTAAGGACGAGAATGGTCGTAGAAACGATGCCATGGCCACTCCCCAGACAAAGTTAGTGGCCGGCCTGAGGAGTGAACCCACGATCCCCGGATTGACAGTCCGGCGCTCAATAAAATGAGCTAGCCGGGCCCGGCACGTACTATGAAAACTAGTTTATGCTCAATGTCGGTTAGGAAGCTTTATCCCAAACTATTTCAACACAATCATAGCGACCCTACCAAACACCTTTACCATTGTGCTCGACTAACCTGACCTTCGTTCGGTCTATACTGTATATAAATTCAACCAAATTGACTTGGTCGTACACTGCTGAGAGACTTAATTGGTTAATTAGTCGAGCATTATGACTTTTATATAACTTAAAGAAATTGCAGATTTGGTACGCATTCAGTCGATCTAAGATATATGGAACGTGGTCGTAAGAGATTGAGTTCAAGCAGTTTCAATGTATTTTACCCCGCCAAAACTAGATTCCAATCCTTTTCCGGTCAGCTCAATCCTTAATGTAATACATTGTAATCACCATCCGATCATATTGTCATCCATTTTCTCTAATCTACTTTACTTGTGACATGTAAACATTATTCGAGTAGTTATCTGACCAATAAAATCCACCACGACCAATAATGCCGATCGAGAATAATATTTTCAGCACTCTTCAGATTTTGAAATTCTGATTATATTTCCGATATATTTGTATCCTGTTCCCTTCGGATATCAGTCTTCAATCTGTGCTGAACATTTCCGAAACAATTATTTTTAGTGACTAAATAGGATGTAGAACAAACCATCAGATAACATTTGCACGTGTGGAGGCTCAAATATAAAGACCAGTGCAAACTGCTTATATGTGTACCAGGATATAGAAGCAAATGTCTTATTGCCTTATAAATTGCTTTGATAACATATATTTTCTCAATCATGTTAAAGCGGAACTGTCTGATTCTTATAGATTTATTTCATTTCTCTTTCGTTACTCACCAACACAAACCCCGTATTAATAAATAAACGTCAACATCGGTAAAAACTATTTCTCCAATCGAAAAGTGCAACTATATATTTTCGGTCGATACAGAGATGTTTTTCCTACAGCGACGGCTACATTCGGTTTCGAATGAGAAAATATGGACTGCGCATGCGTCCTCAATCGAATTTACTTTAGGGGCACTACATGGTTTCTCGGGCTTCGGACTTGGCCTGGTGGGGTATGGGTTTCGAGACGTCTGATAATATCAACACCTGAAAACAAAACAAACATCATTTCAATAGTGTTGTGGCTGTGGCTTCACAAATATGTAGGGAAAATAATTATGCACCCGGTTTCATTATACTTTTAACAGGCATGATCAGCCAATTTGGGGTTCGAGTGTGACCGGTTTTCGCGACCATTTTAGTAATTTTCAACATCAATTGGCAACTTCCTGCGAATGCCGGCACCTCAAAATTGAATGCCTGTCTGCGTAACTTACCAGATAATTGCTTGCAACTGAGCAAACTGGGGGTCAACCATTCAGACTTCCAATAAATTCCAATGTATGTATACGCCCTTTTAAACATCCTGCCAAAATAGCGTTGAAAGCTAGGAATCCTCATGTACGAATTTTATGTGCAAGGTGGCTCAACACGTACACTGGCTTAACACTAAGCATGCAATTCAAAACTCCAGCCCTTAAATCTGATATTTCCGACTTCTAAAACGGTCCAAATGCTGCTCAGTTTCGGCTGAAACTGAAAGTGCTACCTCATGTAGACGCTGTGTATACATGTATTTAATTGCTCGCTGCGCAGCGAAGTATTATGTTAGTTTTACATTTCTATCTTAATACGCATTTCTGAACAAAGCTTATTCACAACATTTATTATAATATTTTATAACAAGGAAATCAGTTTGGAGAAAAGCATGTTGTTATCATGTAAAAAAAACTCCCAAGATGAACAATATTTATGTTTCTTTTAACACCAATTTTGTTACCAAATAAACATGTTTACCCGGTAATGTACATGGCTAAGGTTCACACATGACTGGTCTTATACTTTGTCCACGTATTGTTTGCCACCAGTTAAAACGTTTGCTATAAACAACCAATAGTTGATTATACAATTGTCTATAAGAGTTCAATAGTTCAAACATGTATTTTTACAGAACAGAACAGAACAGAACAAGACTTTTATTTTCACCCAAGTATATAACATATACAATTAGGGCAATATAACAAAGCAAAATTGTTAGTAAATTAGTAACTTCCGATAATTTTTACGTTAACACAATTGTGTAGATGATATACGGGGGGTATTTAAATAATAAGATACATAGTCGGAACATATGATAATAATAATAATAATAATAATAATAATAATAATAATAATAATAATAGCAATAATGTGAGATCTATAATCAAAATCAAAATACCAAAAACTTGATAAAATTATCAAAATCACAATCATTATCATATCATATTCAAAATGATCATACTAATCATAATAATCATAATAATGATAATCGTCATAGTTATCATAATCATCATAATAGTGGCATTTAAGAAACAAATAATAGTACAGTTCTATAAGAGCATTTTAATACTAGCACTGGTAAAAATAATTAGTGGTTTGTGATCATAGTTGTGCGGTGACGTATTTTCGTTTGCACGCGGCGTTTCGGATTGAGAAATTGAAACGACTACGCGTTTTAAAAGGTTTACATTTTGCGTCAGAAATTTAATTCATTATCAATACTTAAAAGACATGTTGTTGCGAAAGACTGTGTGCGTTAGCGTTTATGGTGCTGGAGCTAGCTTTGTAACGGTTTCAGTCAACAGCAGTTATTTTTGTCATGATTTACGCTTGAGTGCACCTGCACGCGAGGTCGATGTTGAACACAAAGGCAAGATGGAGGACCTATTGTGTGTGGTAATTACTCTAATCAGCTTTGCATTGCAGGATTACAATGGAGAATGCCGTTATCTGAGGGGTTAACATTAAATGACTGATGGGGCAATAGCAAATTATAATTTGTGTGCTGGATAAGTTTAAAGGGAAGTAACAAAAGTATAATTATTAATTTATGTACTAGAACTGCTAGATTAATTAGGATAAAGAAACAGGATTGTAGGTGAAATATAGGTATCAGTTGTACTCATTTAGAATGCAACAATTGTTTCCATTGCCTTAATTGAAAAATAATATCAATATAGCAGGCAAAAATATTTAAAATGTTAACACTTGTACTTTAGTGGTACCACTTTGTACTACTCTTATATAATGCTGCAATTATTTATGTTATATGAGTATAAGTATATAGCAATCTTACGTTAATAAGGACATATAATTATGCAGTTATCATTTGGTACAAATACAGAATGAAGTTATTATTTACATTGCACAGTTTATATTTACATGCATATATTTCTAATTAAAGTAAATAATGTGATTAGTATATACATGCAAAAATATATACATTTGTGACCAGACAAATATTTTGATATATTGATTACACAAGTGTAAACGGTCACTTATATTGAGATAATATGTAAATATGTTATGCTGTTAACAATAAAAGTACATTGAAATAAAGGCAGTATTGTTACAAATTACAATATTAGAGTTGGTGTATTAGCTGGTGGCATTGGTAAAAACAGGTAGTTAAATAGATAACTTGCTATCGCTTAAACTTACTGAATATGAAGCGAATAAATTTGCTTGTATTCTGTAATAGTTGTAAGGAATTAGATTTTAGGATTTTAATAAGAGTAGCATCATAAAGATCATGTCCTAAGAATTGTTCTCTTTCAGATTTAAAGAAATCGCAGTTTAGTAGATAGTGATGTTCGGAGCCAACTTGACCAGAGTTACAAAGTCTGCATATTCTTTCCTCAAATGGGGTTCCATCGTATCGACCGGTTTCAACTGGTAACCAGTGACTTGCAGTTCTAAATTTAAAGAGGTATGTATATTCAGTTTTTGTAAGTTTTATAAAGTAGTCTTCAAAGGATGGAGTTTGTTTGAAACTGGTATATATTTGTCCCTTATGTGTTTGCTGTAGTTGATTGTGCCATTGGGTTTTGAATTGGGTTAATAATTTGGCTTTGACTAAGCGGCAAATATTATTTTGGGTTGTTAGGAATTGGTTATCCCATAAGTTACTTAAGTTTACTGAGGTGAGGATTTCTTTAATTTTTTTGGCCCATTTAAAATTTGAGATTGGCAAGTTCATCATGTATTTATAGATTTGGATAGATAATTTCTGATCTTTGCCTATTAAGATTCTATTCCAAAAAGAGATCATGCGACTTTTGATGTTAATTGCTATAGGGTATCTGCCAAGTTCACCATATAAAAAAGCCATTGGGGTTGATTTCCGAGCATTCGTATTTTTTCTAAGAAAGTTATTATGGACTTTCTCCAAGATATCTACATTTTCAAAACCAAAAATTTCTGAGCCATAGATTAAAATTGGTAAAACAGTGTGGTCGAAAAGTTTAAGAATTAAATCAGTAGGTAGCTCTGCATTATTTGCTCTAGTATATAGAATGTGCATTGCTTTTGTTGCTTGCTCGGCTAAGTGTTTCCGTGCATTGAGGAAAGAACCATTGCTGAAAGGGTAATGCCTAGGTAGTGGTAACGGTCAGTGATTTTTACAGGGTTGTCACCTAATGTGAAATGGAAGTTTTGTGGTTGTCTTGCACCAAATATTACAATTTTTGTTTTGCTAAGGTTTATTTTTAAATGCCAGTTATCACAGTATTTATGGAAGGTATTTAAACTATTTTGGAAGTCTATTTTTGAATCAGATAAAATCACAGTGTCATCAGCATAAAGTAGAATAAGTAGTTTTAGCCAAAGAGACAAATCCAGGGGATTTTCTAGTTCTATGCCAGTTGAGCCATTGAGGTGCATATGTGTTTGAAGGTCATTTAAGAAGATGGAAAAAAGAATTGGAGATAGATTTTCGCCTTGTTTAACGCCAATTTCTGATACGAAGGGTTCTGAAATATTGCCGTTAATAGAGATACTAGATTTGATATTGTTGTACATGTTTTGAATTAAATGTAAAAACTTGCCATTTATATTTTGTTTAATAAGTTTGTGCCATAGGCCAATTCGCCAAACCTTGTCGAATGCTTGTGAAAAATCAATGAAGGCGCAGAATAGTTTTTGTTTTCTTTTTTTCAGTATTTCGATCAATGAATGTAATGTAAAAATATGGTCAGAGCAAGAGTAGCCTTTCCTAAAGCCAGCTTGATTTTCATCTAAAATATTATTTTCATTAAGGAATTTGTTTAATCTTTCATTGAGTATGGAAGTAAAAAGTTTACCTAGACAACTGAGGATAGTAATTGGTAGGTAGTTATTAGGATTTTTAGGGTCACCTTTGTTTTTAAATATAGGTATGATTATTCCATTTAGCCAGCTTTATGGAATGAACCCTGTTTCCAGTACACAGTTAAATAGTTTATGGTAAACAGGCATAAGTAGATGTTTAGTGGACTTGATATACTCATTTAAAATATTGTCGAATGGGCTAGGTGTTTTAGAATTTTTAAGCTTTGTGATACATTTTTCTATTTCTTCTTCAGTAATTGGGGTATTAAGCCTGTTGCTTGTGTCATTTTGTAGATGGGAGTTTGTGTCATTGAAGCGATTGTCATCGATTGTGCTGGTATTAATTTCTTTGAAGTGATCATGACATTCATCTAATGTGGGTATAGTTTTAACTTTAGTTTTTGGTTTAAGTTTATTTAAAAAGGACCAGTACTGTTTAGGATTTTTGTCGGACATTGAACGAAGTTTATTTGACATGTTATGTTTGCTGGCATTAATGTGGTAGTTCATGGTGCGTTTATATTCCTTACTGGCATTGATCATTCTTTGTTTGTTGTCTATAGTTTTGTTTTTTGTGTAGTCATTTTTGGCAGTATGATAATTTTTTCGTGCTTTAGAACATTGAGGACCAAACCATGGTTTATTGTTTTCTGGTCTATTATAATGAAATCGTTTTTTATTTTCAGGGTATGTGCTGGTGGAAGCTTGATGGAATACTGATTGGAGTTGATCGGTTATGTGCTCAGTTGTCTGCTGTGATTGTGGGTAAGTGTTAATTTGCAAGAGTATTTGGTCTATTATGTTAAGGTTAATATTGTTAACAAATTGGTTGGACAAGTCAGGATTCCATTTTGGTTTCAGATTCATGTCACTTAGATTTTTGGTGGAAATATTGGAGCATTTTCTGTGTGGTATGTTTATGGACAAAGTGAGGGCATTATGACCATCTGAGAACAGTGAATCTGTTTCAATGATATGAAAATCTGAGAGAAAGTAAAAGCAATCAGATGAAGCAATTACATAATCAATTGTAGATTTATTTCTGAAAGTTAAATCTACATGATATATGGATATCTGTCATTAATTACTAGGTGCAAATAGCAATATGGTCTATTTTGTACATTTTAATGTATCAGTGTTGGTCAAGCATCCTCTATTACTTGCTTATAAAAGTGCAAAGAAGTTTACAAAAAGTATCTGAATAAATCCTATGTAGGCATACTTAAAACAATGGCTCATCAACGTGTAGTATTGCAGCAATTATAGAACAGATATAGGCCCAGGGATTTGCCTTATTGCTTTCAAAATTATTTTTATCATATTGAGACAATGGCATTTTAAATTAATATTTTTGCATAAATAAATAAGTTAAAACTATTTATAAAAAGTAATTAATTTAGTAGAAAAGGAAATGTTATTGAAAATAATTATATTTTTATTTGACAATTACAGCCTAAATCTTGATCAGTAAATAAATGCTTTAAATTAATTAAATTAATGTAATTACTTTGTCTCAATTATTCATTTGATCAAAATTTGCAATATCTTATAATCAATAAATTGCAATTAAATTCCATTCAATATATTTATTATAATTCAGCACATCCCTGAATAGGCCTACATCATTGTTTTCAAATATAGTTCTCATTGTTGTTGTGTCTACTATGGTAAACTAGTAGAAGAGCTGTCACTATAATGTGGCATATGCCCCGAATGCTCTTTCAGTAAGTGTGACGTTTACACCAATTAATCTTTGTAAAAAATGTGAATGACAAATGTAGACTTTAATTAACTCAGTCAATATGGCTGCTCTGCAAAAACGTTTGAAAAAAGTTAAACCATAATTTCTAAGATAAAAAAGGGGCATACATTTTGCAAAAACAAAATAGAGTTATGCCAACTCATGGGGTTTGCTTTTTCTGCTGGAGACAGTGGAGTAAGAATTTAAAAGTAAATACCTTATAGTTTTCAAGATATTTGTATTTATAAAAAAACTTAACCCAAAATGTATAAGTTTAAAAGTTTTCGTTTTGACTGACTCTGTTGGTAGCCCTGTCGGTGATGTCCAGATCATTCCCCGCTGCTTCCTGTCGGTGATCTCCACAGCATCCCCCACTGCTTCCACATTGAGTGATCTCCACAGCATCCCCCACTGCTTCCACATCGAGTGATCTCCACAGCATCCCCCACTGCTTCCAAATGGAGTGATCTCCACAGCATCCCCCACTGCTTCCACGTGAAGTGATCTCCACAGCATCCCCCACTGCTTCCACATGGAGTGATCTCCACAGCATCCCCCACTGCTTCCACATGGATTGATCTCCACATAATCCCCTACTACTTCCACATGGAGTGATCTCCAAAGCATCCCCCACTGCTTTCACATTGAGTGATCTCCACAGCATCCCCACTACTTCCACATTGAGTGATCTCCACAGCATCCCCACTACTTCCACATGGAGTGATCTCCAAAGCATCCCCCACTGCTTTCACGTGGAGTGATCTCCACAGCATCCCCCACTGCTTCCACGTGGAGTGATCTATTTCCAACAGGTGCCTCAAAGGCTTTGTAGAAGATAATGTGAGTAACACAGTTTACAATCATAACCAGTGGTAACTGAAGATATGTAGTAAGTAAAAGCCAAATTATTTAGGAGAAGTATCTAAAAGAAACATAACAATTTAAAGCTTTTAAAGCAGTTTATACAGCTGAAAATGATACATCAAACACATGGGGAGCTTGCTAGACAAAATTCCATGTGGCTTGTTGACCAGAATGAATTATTTTTGTCATTAATAACGGACATATGTTGTTGTTTTTTTTTAAAGACAAGTTTCTTATCTTAAGTCGGAATGCAAATAAATCACAAATTTTATATAATAAATGTTACTTTAAAATTATTTATATATTTAAATATATTAACTATTTGTTTCATTATTATTTTGTTTCCTGGTTCGTGCTTGTAAATCTAGTTCGTTGTTAAATTGTACTTTTTTTTCATTTCATATAGATCTAGCATATTTATTTGACAAATATGTTTTCAATCAAGTAATGTCAATTATCATTTCTAAGTCAAAACAAACGTATGTGTTTATGGGTGATTATTGTTTGTTTAGTATAAAGTGAAGAGAGACAGATGATGTTTCTGGATAAATGTGTGTTACTACTTGCAATTAACACCAAAAACTGCAAAAAGGCCTCTGTAGTCCATCCACAACAGTTCTTGAAAATAGGACTGTCTTCTCCCCACAATAGTTCTTGACATAAGGAATGTCTTCTCCTTGAGCATATTGGTTCCAGAATCTGTGCCAAGGGTGGCATAATTGTACCTTGCGTTACATGGTTTGGCCAACTGAAGCTTGCCGCCTAATTCACGTACATATATGGACTGTTTAAATCTGTAAACTCACTATTTCAAATAAATACAAAACATTGAGCATGTTATGAAAAATATATGACCGTACTAAGAGTGATCTAATGATGATTTGACTGTTGTCCAAGTACTCTTAGTCTCTGTGTAACTTTTGGTGATGTTATATGATAATACCATGACATGTCATTGAATATTAAGTGATGATTTTATGTTCTGTTCTGATTCGCGTTATTTTTGGCAACATTGTAAAGAATTAGAATATTAAAATTCACACATTCTGTTCATTGGAAATTATGTCAGAGATTCAAACACATGCAGAGTATCGCAGTTATGTCGCTTTGTTTTTTTTTTGCATTATTATTGATATTTTATTGGCGTAAGCGTTGGCAATGCGATTATTGGCTCCGAAAATATTTTGCCCTGGTACTTTTCGCTCTGAGGCGTTTTGCCACATTTATTGGAAAAAAACAACAAAATATATTGAATGAGGCCAGTATATGCATTTCTTCCAATTATTAAAAACGTAGGATTAACTATGTATTTGTTAATATAAACCCTGGTTACTTTCGGTTAATTTCGTTAAATTTAATGCACCGATATATCGAGCTTTCGGGTATTCTAGCAATAGGAAATTACGCAAAGCCGAGATAAATAATGCTCAGATGAAAATAATGAGTAAGGAATAATGCCATCAATAACATAAAAATACAATCTTGCACCATAAGTTACAAAATACTTACACACGCTACAGATTTTGCCGATAATCCCAGCTGCTTGAATCATACGCAAAAAACGTCGCATGAAAAAGTATTGCAAATCAAATATCATTGAATAAACATATTTGTGAATGAACATATAGATAGGGCGGATTGGAGAATTATTCTGATTTCTGTATTTTGCTTTATTTTTGGTGTGGTAGAATAGACGTGAAGTGTTTTTGGCGCTGTGTTGTTTGGTGCCATGTCAATTTGCGATACACGCTGGCGATTTACAGCTCTAAAGTCGCTCGGCTACGCCGACCGTCTAAAAACGCTTGACGAAATGTAGAAGTCTAGAAAATTGTCATTAAAGCTAGGTACGGTAAACTTTTTACACATCCGGGTACACTTATTTAAGTAAGCAAAATGGTTGATGGAAATTTAGTCGAGAGTCTTCCTAGGAACATTGATTCTATACACAGAGGATGACGTCATACGCCAAACCTCTGTACTTAACCGCATTATTTCGCCCCAAACGACACAATGTGCCATAGCATAAAGTAATCCCGCGTATGAAAGTTTTTTCATGAAATGTCTTTAGTGATACCATTAATCAGTCTAATATTCAGTTAATACTGATAGTGGGATATATTTCTGTAAAATAACAGAACAGCAGTTCGTGTTAAACGTGTTTATTATAAAAAGTTATGTTCACTTTCGTTTTGCGTGAACATTCAAGGCTAGATGCTAGTAAATCCAATTTCCATAGGGTCCAAGTATAAAACGGCGAACTTTCAGATTTCAGATTCAGCAAGCTTTGTGTCTGTTAAAAGATGAATCTTTCCTCTTCCGAAAATTGCAAAAATAAATATGTTACTTCTAAGAAAAATGCGTCTCACCTGAATGCAGACGCCGGTAGAAACTAGGGTTTCGGCAGTCATATTTCCACAAAAGCCCCATGCCACAGTAAACACACCCTAAAAGCTAATCTTTCAAGTTGTCCTCCAAAGAAATGCACAAAAATATTCAAAACACACAGAGGGTATTATAAATAAACACAAAAGCCATGTCTTAAATTTAAATGAACACAAAAGCCATGTCTTAAATTGCTAAATGCTTTTCACAGCAGAAGAAAACAGGAACTGTAGTAAAATAAATATTTCGAATGTAAAACGGAGGAAAACACATCGATTTACTGATATCTAACCTCAATGCGATGTTAAATGAGCAATTGCGATGTTAAATGAGCAAATCTGTGTAAAATCAGTGTAAAATCTGTATACAATATGTGCTTAAGATTTTCAATTCGCCATTAAAGACACATACGCCAACTTCCCCACTCAATGACGGCCATGTTTTTTTTAACCAAAATAAGCGTTTTTATATTTTAATTGCAATCACTTTGGTAAAGGACCATCCCAGAAGTATTACTGCCACAATAAACTTGCCCCACGAGGCATTTTAATGTTTTAAATTGTATAACGACGACCAATATAATACTTATATATAGTGTATATAGTTCACGTTCTCAGAGATGAGTTCATAAAACATTAGATGTAGCCAACTATGATCAAGGATTCGAAAAACACTACTTACTGAAAATATTGGTATGTTTCATAAATCAGGGAAGCAGCGAGTACTCCGTGTGTATGAATGAGCGACTTTAGCGATTTATCTCCCCTGTTTCCCAATATAGGTGGCGCTCTGGTCGAGTAGGTCCCTCTATGCGGATATGTTCGGATTTTATCATTAGATTATCGCCATTGTTAATAAGCGAAGCGTTTGACAGCTTGACAAAAGAAAGATAAAATAATGCCTGAAACCACGTGCTGCGTTCCATTGTGTTCACGAAAAGGACGACACAACTTCCCGAAAGACAAACAACGTCGAGCAGCATGGGTACAAGCTATTCGACGGGTGAAAACAAATTTCGAAATCTGGACTCCATCCGAATACTCGTACGTGTGTGAAAACCACTTCACCGAAGATGATTACCACACAATTACATACGCTGGTAGGTAGTTTGCTTTTCTATTGAGTTGAAAAACATCATAAATATAAACAATTATTACGCTTATAATGTTGAATTTGGGTTTTCTCCATTAGATAATCATGACATATGTATATGTACAGTATATGGAACTGGTTTACATGTATATACTAAATATCATCATTTGTTACTTGGCTTATTTTTCGAAAACTTCTGCATCAACAACGACAGTACTGCTTCAAAAATTAAATGTAATGTTGTTGATTAATTAAATATGCATTATGTGATATTGTGTGTCATAACCTAACACTATATCATATGTTGGTGTTTCTTAATCTTACTTGACTGAAACCAATAAAATGATAAATCTGTCACCTTCTGAACACTCATTATCTTAATCCATTTAACCTTAAAGCTGCAACAACCAAATATATGCATTTGTTTCTAGCACATACTTATTTTTTCAGTATTTATTTTTTCAGGTAATGAAAGACGTAAGCGGGCTCTGCGAAAAACAGCTGTCCCCAGTATTTTTTCCTGGACAAACAAGGCGACTGTTGCGAAGAACCAGGAGAGAAAAGAACGTCTTCTAGAACGAGAAAACCGGAAACGTAAGTTGTTTGAAGATGTGACAAATATGGAACAATCTGGAGAAAACATGAGTTTTGAACCTGAGTTCATTGCAACCAAAATAGACATTGTTACTTCTGATATCGGTGTGGGTGCCAGCGAAGAAGTTGTAACCCAGCAGGAATGTGTGGAGCAAATAATCTCAATCACGGATGAAAAAGTGACATTTATAGATTCTTGTGTACAAACAGAGTGTGTAATGGAAGATGCGGCGATGCAAACAACAACAACACCTGCATTTAGCATCCACAATCTTGACAATGATGCGCCAGCCGTCCACTTCTATACTGGACTTGAAAATTACATGAAGTTCTTTTTCGTGTTGAACACACTTGGACCAGCAGCATACCATCTTAATTATGTGTATCATTCTGTTTCGAGTATATGTGTTGCTGATCAATTTTTTATTACTTTGATAAAGTTAAGGCGACACATGATAAACTTTGAACTGTCGCGATTATTTTATGTTTCTGAAAGTGTGGTGTCGAACATTTTTATTACTTGGGTCTTGTTCATGGAAAAACAGTGGAAAGAAATTAACATATGGCCATCACAAACTTTAGTCCGCTATTTCGCTCCAAGCAGCTTCAAGAGGCTATACCCCAAAACACGCGTCATAATTGATGGTACTGAGTGCCCAATTAAAAAACCGAAAAATCCAACGGCTCAACAAGCCACTTTTTCGACTTACAAAAACCGAAATACAGTTAAGGTTTTGATTGGCAGTACCCCTGGCGGTCTTATTTCTTATGTGTCCCCAGCCTATGGAGGTGCTACAAGTGACAGGCAAATAGTTGAACGGAGTTCACTGACCAGGCTTTGTTCCAAAAATGACAGTATAATGGCTGACAAAGGTTTTAATGTACAGGACATTTTTGCACCACATGATGTGCATATTAATATACCAACCTTTTTTAAGAAAAAGAACAGAATGTCAAATGATACTGTTATTAAAGATAGGAAAATTTCTAGCAAACGTGTGCATGTAGAAAGAATCATTGGTCTTGGAAAAACATACAGAATTTTAACTGAACCTCTGACTGCCACAGAGACTAAGTTGTCATCAGAGATAATTTTTGTATGTTTCATGCTATGCAATTTCAGAAATGGCATTGTGTCTACATATGCTTCAAGAATTGCTACAATCACGGTTGTACATGTAGCTAAGTGTAGTAAAAAATGTCATTTTTATGTTGTCATTTACCATTCTGAATAAAAAAATGTCTGATGATCATGTGTATTAGTCTATGGTTATCAGTATTAGAAAGTACATGTTATTACAGTAATACTAGACATTTGTTTGTCAATATGACTGTTCATTAATCATTTTTTATGTTGAAGTTGATGTATTACATGTGATTGCTTAATAAATAAAGTTTTAAAATAGTGATTTGTTACTTTTGCAGCTGAAATTAAACTCTGGTACGGGCTGGTATTCATAAAGCTCCTAAGCGAAATCTTAAGTTTTATTTAAGTGAAAATTTCAGATACAATTTGCTATGGAAATTATTATGATTTCTGTTGTTTTTTTGCCAAAATACTATAACAAAAGTAAATAATTTACAGCAAAAACAAATTTAATACAAGAAGACATCTATATAAAAAAGCAAAAGACTTTAGGAATTCTGATAATTTAAGGAATGTACTTAAATTTTTCCTGAGGTGCTTTATGAATGCTGACTGTAAACAACATACTTGATATTTATGCAGTTCTGTTCAAACAACACAATTTTCAATAAAACAATTTATTTCAATACATATATAATGACAAATATAATAACAAAAAATACATATCATGATAATTCATACAACATTACAAAATGCATTTATTTTCAAATGAACTTTTTGTTTCATTTCTTTTGCAGAACATTTTTTTACACATTTTTATAAAACAACTTTTCCAAAAGTGCTGGTTTGAAATGTGCCTCAAAAAATAATTCAAGTTTGTGCACCATATCAGAGATAAACGCCTCATTTCTTGTTACTCTGATGTACACAATGTCAGTGAGAGTATACACAATTAAATCACAATATTTTCGTTCAGAGCAGAACAACTGTCCCTGTATCTGAAAGTAATATGGATTTTTTTTGCTTAGAACAAGTTTTCCATTGATTTCTTTTAAATATGGCACAGTAACTGAGTTTATCTCTTTATTTTTTGCATTGAAAGGACATTTTACTTCTACAATTAAATCCTTGCTGACAATTCCATCAGGAGATGCCCCTAGAAATGGATGGGTCTTAGAAACAGTGATGCCACATGCCTGAACATTAACATTTCGCGCACTTTCATATATGTGAATTGCAGTTTTTTCATATTTACAGCCATGGCGCATCGCTTCATTTTGCTTAGTTACATGTCCAGATACCATTGTGGAAGCCAATGCTGCTAAATTGGCCTTTTCTGTTGCTGTACATATCCGGTGGTAGTTGGATGACTGGATTCTTTTTCCACGTTCCTCGAACCAACGATCATTTGTGTTTTGTCCCCTTGTCAAAACTTCCAGTTCACAGCACTCTTCTGTTGTTATTTTAGTTATTTTACTCTGATTTAGAAAGTTTTCTTCATGTGTCACTTCAAAATAGTCATGATCATTGTTGACTGCATATATATTTGCTGGTGCAAAGGTCTGAAATATTGGCGTTTTAGAAATTCCTTTAAAGTTCATACATGTATTGTAAAAATGATCCTGATAATTAGGGGCATTTCGAAAACTAACAGGTCGGGGATCAAAGTCCTTAATATCACAAATATCTGCCCCAACCATGTTTAGGTCTCTGGCCTTCAGAGGGGACCCGGTATGTTTCTTGGCTCTATGGAATGCCTGTAGTTGCTCGGTACATGACGACTCTACCTTCACATCTCCTGTTTGAACAAATTTCAGGCATGCATACAATACAGTTCTTATATGCTTGCAATGTCCAAAGGGACCCTCGCCAGCTCCACATTTGCACTGCGCCTCGTGCACTATTCCATGTTTTGTAAAGGAAATGTCTACCACATAATTTATCTTTTTCTTCATTTCTGCTCTACACGCACTTTTTACAAAGTCAAGACTGTCTGATGAAAACAACCGAAGATACATTAAAAATTTGTCATTGTACAGTGCAGTTACAGTTTGGTCGAACTCAACTTGAAAGCGTTCCAGATAGTCAGTGGCTTTCTGACGGTCAATGGGGGCCATCTTCATGTCACTGTTGATGTCCTTGTAGCCACTGGTTACTGGAAGGCTCATCCTAAATTCTGGCATAAGGTCCTCACAGTTGTTGAAATTTTGGTTTCTGTCATAGGCCTCTAGTCTGAAACAATTATGTAATACATTTGTTTAATAATCATATTCTGCCTCATCTTTAAGAAAAGAATGAAGAAAAGACGACTTTGCAAACAAAGAACATATTGTATTTATTACTACAAACAAACCACACATAGCGCATTACCCCACCCACTAATTCCACGTATGGACATGTACACATTTTGAATTTAATTTGCAATGCTTCCTGTGGAATTTGGGACAATTAATAATAATGAACTGCAGACATTAGCGATATAAGATTGCATCAATTGCTGTTATTACATTTAACTATTTAATGAAAGAACTTGTTTACTTCGCTAATCGTCAACAACAAAAGTGAAAAGAAAAATTCACGTTAGCCTACCTCTCGATTAACTCCTTTTTTCGTCCAGATAACTTAGCATTTCTCTTTCTTAACTCTGTCCTAAGTTGTCCTAAAGATAGGCTGCAAAACTTTGAAGCCATATTTACACCTTTATCGAAGAAATATAATCAAATCGTGTTAAAACTCTGTTTATCAACTGTCAATCTTAGCGGAAGTAAACAATGGAAGGGAAAATAAATAACAATGGACCTATTCGACAACAGCGCCGCCTATACGGGCACCTGCTAGACAAGGGAAGATAACCCACTAAAGTCTCTCATTGAAACAAAGGGCTAGGCAGTCATCTCCCTTTCTTGTGCGGCAGATTTTAAGAAATTTGTACGGGGGGGGTTTCCGATATTTTGTATGCCGGGTCTTGTACCCGCTTACTAGGGAATTGGGTTCTTTGTTATGTCATTATCATACCAGGCGTGTGAGAGGTTTCAAACAACTAAGTCTGTATGAGGTAGTCCATTTTATTATCTGAAATAGTATCAGATCACGCGCATAATATAATACGTAAACTATGCATGCATGCACTTAGTACATATACATATTAGCATACCCAACTACTGTCATAATTATTTTATTAATAACAATGCTTTTGTCAGAACTTATATAATATTAAGATACCACATAATTCGAATAGTTTATATAAGCATGCCACTTTATAACATTAATAGACGCGATAGAGAAAATGATTAAATAATTATTATAAAATATGTTAGTATAATGCTAACATCATAATTTAATTTCAGTACAATAATCTTTGCCATTTAGTGTATTGTTTCTTCTTAATACAAATTACTGCACACAACCATCATTTACAAATATTAAAATTGTATATTTTTATAACATATTTTAGTATAATGCTAACATTATAATTTAATTTCAGTACAATAATCTTTGCCATTTAGTGTATTATTTCTTCTTAATACAAATTACTTCACACAACATTCATTTACAAATATTAAAATTGTATAAAAGTAACAATACCTGAAACAATAGCAGATCACGCGCAGTCAGGTTTTTCGTGCGCGGTTTGTAACTACTATTCCACGGGCACGTGGGTAGAATAGAATTAGTTATAATATCTTCCGTACGTGCTCTCCTAATTTTGGCTATCACGTGATAATGCTCTAGTAACTTAATTGCATATGCTTTTGAACTATTGAATACTGATCAATTCCTTAGTGCTGGTATCTTTCTATGACCTAGAAATAATTGCGTATAACGGAATACGAGAAAAGCTGAAATCCACCCAGGTAAGCTGCATGTAATCTGTTCAGAGATTTACACTATACCCTGTTATATTATGATATGCACACATGTGCTATTTACATAAGCCCTAAACATCATGTTTTTTATAGTTAAGAAATATGCTAAGGTGGTTACTGCTTACTTGAATATGTCGATCTATGAATCGAAGACATCTCAATAATAATTGTTTATTACATGTTAACATTGATTTATTATTTAATTTATTATATTATATTTTTGGTTAATATATAAATCATTAAACAACATTTTAATATTTGTCTGTGTGATACTTCGTCATGTTACATTTTACTATGATTTAATAACATTTTATATAATTAGTTTCATATATAAATTTTATTTGTACTGCACATTTCCAGTTTTTGCTATTTATCTTTAAACCCCGTCCTCGGCCATTATTTAAGTTGAGAAATAAGTTCGATTGAGAGTTGTTGGTCGGCTAATAAACAACGATTTGGAGTTCAGCTACCTACGAATTAAAGCACGAGGACGTTATTCCTAATACACGCGCATCAGAACGACAAATTGTTGTTTATATACCGATATACAACGATAATGTTAAACGTACTTTGATTTTAACATGACAAGCGAAAAAGACTACACTTGTAATGCAAACTGTATTTTACAGTTTCGAAACTATTTTTTTAGATGTTTATTGGCAATTTAACAGCGGAAAATGTGTTGTTTGTCTATACACAAAACTCCGCGCATGTCATGTCAGATTATTGCTAATTCAACACATTGGTAAGTGCGTCACAATTATTTTCTATAAGCTAAGTTAACAATTTTACAACAATTGCTTATTTGCACTTTTTAATACCCAAGCAAATTTGGCACCCTAATACAAATATGAAAAGTTGGTTCACGTTTGAGATAACAAGATGTTTGCTCACGTTTGAGATACAAAAAGACATCATAATTATTACAGAGCGTTTACTTGTTTACCCTAACATCTGTCACAATGGTACGGCCTATGTCTCCTGCGTCATGGACCTCTGCAACACCGGCACATAGCTGGCGTGGCCGCAATTCATGACAATATTTGCACTTCTGGGCCCATACCCACAAAGATTCTTAGAAAAATCTTAACTTAAATCACAGTTCAGTGAACATTTCTAATAAACTTTTCATTGTCAAAATCTTTATTTTATTTTTGTACTGGCGTACAATAAGAAGCAATGGATGATTCTTACCAGAATAAAACCATTTAAGACAAACGTGACTTTAAATAAACCAGCCACAGACTTAAGGAAGTTTATGATTTAAAAAAAATGTCTTAACTGTTTACTTAAGGAGCTTTGTGGATATCGACCCCGGCTGAAGTTGTACGATATTGAAAGTAGTAATGATGCTCAAGTAATTCAGTAGAATTAAAATAAAATAAAGTAATATTTTTATACTAACAAATATCTAACATTTAACGGAACATACGAGGATTGGTCAATAAATTCGTAGACTTTGCCATTGTAATACCCGTTTTATGTGCCCGATTTATAGTCATCGGCCTGCGTGAACAAATTAGAGACAAATCCCCCGATCTTGGACGACATCTTTAAGGGCCCGGTGGTGGCGGACAGACGATTTGCGGATTGTCCAGAAAATGTGTATATATTCTTAAACCGTTTTTGATCGGCGTCCGGTCAGTACACGACCACTGTCCTGACTATGTTCCGTCGACACTCATGCGCGATCTGTCAATGTGCCAAACGATTATCAAATGATTTACGGACATCTGCAGTGCGCGTATCAATTGCCAAGCGGACAACGGAAGTAGGCTGGCTTGTAAGTGTGGATAGATTTGTTAAATTGGCCTGCGCAATTGAGCATATAAATACACCAATCTATGAGAAGGTGATCTCTTTTTGTTTCCTTTAAATGCCGTGCATATTTCGTCACCTTAGAATGACCAGGGCCTATCTAAGTAATGTATAAAACAACATATTAGCCTTTCTAATGCTAACGTGGCGATTTATCTTAACCAGAAAAAAATATATAATGTGAGAGTGGACGGCGTTTGAAATTGGGACATTAAGCTGTGACGGCAGAGTAGTACGGACACTGGCAGGTGGCCTACCAGGCAGTTAACTGGCCGAAGCTAGGCGCCAGATGGTCAAGCATACATCTGGCGTGATCCTGCAGGTGTCTTGCCGGAACCGGCCCCGAATTTGTCCCGGCAACATGGTAAACATCGACTAAATCTGAATGGATTTTAACTTTGCGTTAAAATAAACACGGCACCCCCGGCCAATGTCAGAAAAACGGACAATTCGCAGGTGGTCGAAAGGTCCCTAGTCAAATAAATACATCGAATACTAGTCGTAAAATCGTCGATGCTTAATTGTGATTATAGTATTAATAGGCGCTCACAAACACTGCGGGATTCACGTTTTCTTTTTGCGATAACCTTTTCGATAACCTTTGCGATAACCTTTGCGTCTCATTGCTCTTGATAAGAGTAACATTTTGATTAATTATAGTATCGTTGTATAACTCGTTGAAATGAAGGTTATCAAAATATGTGATAACCAGCACAAACACTACACGAATTTGACATTCCCAGTTTTAGCGATTATCACGACACAGCACTTTATCGATGAATCGAAAACGAGGCTCGCGATGTATTGATAATGGTTAATGCACCTGTCAATCTTTTTCTCCAGCAGGCAGACCTAAGGGAATTTGACCAAGGTTATTTTGGGGGTCTAATTCCCCATTTTAGAGCCAAGAATATTTGTCTAAATCCCGTCAGTGGGAGATGCTATATATCTATCAAATGGCCCGGAGCGTAAAGTATAGGGATCTAAAATCCGTCAAAGTCTATTTCCCAAGGATCCTGAATCATTCGGCTTTTCAAATTCCTGCCTGTCGGGAATCGCTTGCAATATGAAGTACCCTATATGCCCGCCGCTTTCCCCATGGGGGAAAACATTGATAGATGCATAATACTGGTTGCATGGTGGTTGTTTAAAGTGTATTACTTATAAAATGTTATAAATATTCACTAAATTTACTTCTTAACAAACAGAAATAACATGATATAAAATGCAATTATGATATACGATAGGGGAGTTTCAGTTGAATTAGTATTATCG
Source organism: Congeria kusceri (assembly GCA_027627225.1). Classification (NCBI taxonomy): domain Eukaryota; kingdom Metazoa; phylum Mollusca; class Bivalvia; order Myida; family Dreissenidae; genus Congeria; species Congeria kusceri. Next base: position 73,688,870 of record CM051030.1, read on the forward strand.
TTGATAGAAATTAAACAAATGCAATTAACTCTGAGGTGCTTTCTCTGAGACTGACAGAATTCTTATTGTCCAAACCTGGTATTGTCCTTTCCGATAAGTGATTTGTCTTCCCTTGAATACTCTTCTTAAGCGCATGCGCAGTGACGCAATTTTAACATCCGGGGAGTACAAAACACGGAAGTAAATTGACATTGGAATACGTTAACCTTGATCGCTAAATAAAATGGACAAACCACGGCGAACTAAGCCGAAATATTGTTGTATTTGTAAGGGAATTTATCGAGGAAAAGTAATTGATGGAAGGACTGTTTCGCTTCATCGATTTCCGCAAAATAAAGTTGCCAAACGTGTTTGGATAAACAGGTGTAAAACTGTCATGAGGACATTTAAGTGGACAGAGCACAAACGTCTCTGCAGCGAACATTTTGTGGGTTTAAGTGGACCAAGTAGTCGTCACACTCTTCCCACGCTCTTTCCAACTCAAAATGGATGTGTAAAAGAATTCCCTTCTTCCGTAAGTTTATTTTTATAATTGGTATACTATAATTATAACACAAAATATTAAATTGTACTGTGTGAAATGATTTTTTAAACACAACACACCAATGACTCATTTAGCCATTAACACTAGCACAGCGCTCTACCAACTGAGCTAACCGGGCGGCTGGTTATAACGTACAATCATCCTCCCTTTAACCTTAAGGCCAACATCTAGGCACTAATGCCTTTTACTTCTGACATCATTAAAGTAAATTTACCTTTGAGGCTGGTTCTAACCCACGCACACTACAGATTTATGGTGATCACCATTGGATACAGGTTTTAATTTATATTAAAATAATGCTTAACCATAGCAAACAACATTCTCATTTGTACACAAATTGTATATGGTTTAATGTTTATTGCAGAACTTGGATGACCATCTTCAAGTTGAAGATGATTCCGACAACGAGTCTGGACAAGATATCAATATGGACAATGAAGACCTGCCCCAAACAAACCTGAGCCTTCCTATGGCACAACATTATACAGACATCTCTGTTCATCTACACGACTATTGCCAAGGGCCTGTCTTGATGCAACAAAATCCAAATGTTCGGCAAGTTTGAAATATACTTAGTATGTTTAATTGATAAGGTTATTTCAGTATTCGACACTTTTCTGCTGGGTGGTATCAGAATTATACATGTATTGCTTTCATCGAAAGACTATTCAAAATTTTCGTGTTTACACTTTTCAGTGTGTTTTGCACAAATATGTTCTACATTAACTCATCAAAATATGTTATATGCAATGTCATACATACAGGAATTTATATTCTAGTTATCTACGTGTTAAAATTCTTAATCATTATATTAAACATGTACATTTTATAACATATACCAACACTTAAAGGGGCATATCGACGGTAGTCCCCCTAAATATATACATGTTTAAAAACAATACATATTCCTTCTTTTCAAGCAGATATGTATCTGGTAACTTTATATTGATGACACTGTTAAGACAAAAATATTTACAATGCAAAAAAAACGTTTTTTAGAAACATGCCTCCAGTGGGATTCGAACTCACGCCTACAAAAATGCCTATTTCAATGAAAAGTTTACTACACTTAAGTCCCGTTATCGATAGTACGCATGCATATAGCGGTACTTCATGTACATTTCATACATAACGATTTTACTACTACTACTGATTTTCCCGCGCCCGCTAAAAGTGTCCCCGGGGAAAACTTTTTATTATTATAAAAATGAATATTTTATTGAGCGTTTATAAAAACGAGACATATGTGTGAAGCAACCATTTAATGCATACTTATTAAAACATAATGTTATTTATAAAAATATAATACCGCATTTACCGTCGATATGTCCCTTTAATAGATGTTTATTCTGTTTTCTTTCAGTTGTATGGATACACAGACTGAAGCAGATTCGGTGATAACTGGAGTGCAAACGGAAGAAATATGTGTACGAAAGACATGTGAAGGGACCTCACAAACAGTGATCGAAACTCAAGATTTTGGTGTTCAGTGTTGTCTACCAAGTCTTACATTTGATGACATAAAACACGATGATGATCTTGTAAGCTTTTACACAGGCATTCCTAGTAGAAAGGCCTTCGAAGCAGTTTTTGATGAAATTAAAGATGATGCAGAGACGAGAACATCAAGGAGAAAACTTAATTACGAAAGCAGTTCTGGAGGGCGACCTCGTACGCTTTGTGTTATTAATGAATTTTTTATGGTGCTAATGCGCCTTCGTCTAGGACTGCTTATTGAGGACCTTAGTTTTCGATTCAACATTTCAAAATCTCAATGCAGTGACATCATTGAACGGTGGATCAATTACTTAAGTGTTCAACTATCATTTTTGGTCCAATGGCCTTCAATGGAAACAGTGAAGGCAAATATGCCTAGAACATTTCGAGAAAAATTTTCCAATACTAGGGTCATTATAGACTGTACAGAACTTTATAGTGCATATGCATATCTTTTTATAATTACATGTGTGTCATATATCTATTAAAACCTTTTTTGTGATTTCGAAAATAATGCATAACAAATTAACAAGAATTATTGTTTACCCTGCTGGACAGTTGCAACATGCTGAATGGATACAGCCGGTAACCTTGGACAAGAGAACCCAAGCTTGGTATGCTGGTGATTTCTTCGGATCTGCAGTGGGGAACGATGGTAGAACACGAGCTCGGACAAAGCAGTGGCTGGAATCTAGACTGATTTGATGAACCTAAAGGAAATCAATGAACATTATTTCAAGAAGTTAAATGTTTTATTTAAGTTTAACAAGGATGTAATTGAGTATGGTGTTCCATTAAATTCTTTTTTTTTTAAATAATGCAAAGAAATTATTTCAATGTACAGAGTGATATTTAATTAAAATGTCAGACATATGAATACATTGAGATGTCCCACTCTAATAACTTGATACCCTGTACACCCCCCCCTTCCCCCCCGTGAATTGACATCAATAATACTAATAATAATACACAGGATAATAAGCAATCATCGTTAAAAAGGTAATCTTAAATTGATCGACTGTATAAATGAATACTTTAAGATTTCAATTAATTCATTATGGAATCTTTGTAGGCATGTAAATTGGTTATCTAATTGTAATTGTAATTGTGGGTCATTTAAAAAATGTAAAAACATAATGTCAGGAATGGCTAAATTTTGGGAGGGTTAGTGTCAGTGGTGGAAAATAAGCGGGATGGCATATACTATGTAGAGCATATAACCGAGAGGGCATGTGTTGGTATATGCTATAAATATCGCAATGGCATACGCCGGGAGGGCATGTGTCTGGCTTCCATTTAATAAATTATAATTATGTTTGCTCTTTTTATACTCTATACTATGATAAATCATAATTATTAAGAAAATTATTATTAATTGTAAAATTATTTATATTCTCTGCATAGATAATCATATTTCCAAAACAGGATTAAACTATTACATTAATTATTTTTATTATTAATTAGTAAAATGTGACTAGTCTAACATATACTTTTTTGTGATAGATTTGATGAAACCTCTGAACATCAGTCTATGACACATTTCTGCATATATTGTGAAGCTATACCTATCAAATCAGCATATATGATATACAAAACTTGCCTCAACATTGTACACATGTCTTTCTTCATGGTAGCCATTGGCCTTCAATTGTCTTTTTGAATTTTTCTTCAAGACAATGTAGTTGTAAATGTCTTTAACGGATACTTCAGGTATACAATCGCAATTATCCGACCAATCTGGAAGCTCATCTGGGTTGGGAACAACTTCACCAGTTGATAAAACGAATCGTTCCGTCTCGATCTGTTTTTGTTCAGTTTCGTCTTCTTCGGCTAACTGATGTTTACTTTTGATTGACAGTTTGTATGTCCCTTTAACACGTTCAATCAGCTCGGCTTTTCTCCCCGATACATTCTGCTTACGATTGGCTAAGTAGAGCTTTAAATCGACAACCTTAAACCCGCCCAGTTCATTGTTATTTTGACACGCTTCGTGAATTTGTTTGTCAATGTCCGACATTTTGAATTTATGTAATCCCCGGAAGTAGATAGTGGGATTACTTCCCTTAGATTTCAGGGGACGTAACCGAGTTATCGGAAAGGACAATAATACATTGTTAGATGATAATCTCGTATAAACACATGATCACAAGATTATAACCAAAATGTGTATATTCTTGTCCTAATTTTAAAATAACATTGGCACATTAACGTGCCTACCATGTTCAATTAGCGAGGTAGTACACGGGTCATTGTCTCTGCTGCTGTTTGAAGTTTTGGTATCATATAATCATGTTTTATTTCTTACTTTTCATCACTAACTCATGTTTTGTTTTGATTCTCTATCATTAGAGAGTAAAAAAAACGTGTTTAAGTATGTGCACAATTCTGGTTAACTCGGTAGAAGTTGTAAAACTGATAGGAAAAGAAAATAATACTCCGCGTCATCTCTGTCTTGCGCATACTGCATATAATAATAATAATAATAATAATAATAATAATAATAATAATAAAGCAATAACGACCATGTTACTGACAAGCCGTAATTAACTTTAGCCCATGCTGATGACACGGAATCCTGAATAAACGATCTGCTTCTGTTAATTAATTATAAATTAATTAATAATAAATGATGTAAACTGCAATAAATTTAGCAAATATAAAACTCGTTCATTAAAACTTATTTAGATCTTAATATTAAAATATTTGAAAAGGTAACATAATTATGATGTCAAACATAGTTTCGTTCACAGATTTTCATATCTAGTGATCTTTAATAAATTATATTTTTGCATGATAATTTATCAAGTTGAAACCTATTTACGTACACATAATTTAGTTACAAAGCAGAGAAGACTTTAATGAACAAAACAACAACAACAGTTTTAATAGTTTATTCGACATTATCTCCGCTGAACATAATATTGCTTTATTGACAATTACAGCCAATATATCGTCAGCCTCGTTCTCGATTCGCTGTATCTAGGGAGATAAAACTGAACTCCTTCAGTACTCGATAACGGGAATGTAAAAAGGGTATATTTAAAATTATTCTTTATATTTTATCCTAAATATAAACAAAGTAAAAACTTAAGCTGCAGCAGCAGGAGAGAACTCATATTAGCGACACAGCATCCTTTATTCACTCAAGTGACCAATTGCCAAAACAACACAGCACAACACGAAACACATTACAAACACAAAACACAAATGTGAATAAACATGGGTCACTGCCTTGGAGGATTTAAACCAGATTACGAGCACCCTAACATCATGCTTGGCCCAGACTTTTGTTATTATACACGTTAATGTTAATATTTCTTAGCATAAATCTAAAACTAAGGACTAACCAAGTGATTACCTTGTAATTGTTTGTGTTGGTAAATTAAATGTGTGTTCAAACATGAATTTTGTATAATAAGCACGAATACCACGAATACCACGCAGTTAAACTGTCAGGATGAAGCCTATGATTTGCGGTGGTATATTCCGCGCACTAAGTTTGCATTACCTTCGACACAAAGTTGTCATTTCTTAAACGAACACTTTAATATGCAATGTCAATAGGTTTAAGAAATAAGTTTCGAGGAAATAGGAAACAAATTTAATACAGCTATTAGGTACTCTCTGTGGAAAGTGATAGTTGCAGTTTAAGTGTTCGCCGGATTTGGCGTATTATGATCTTCGGCGAATCAACTGACATAAGCAATGTTATTTTCCGTTCGAAATATGAAATCAACACCGCCTTATTATTTGCAGTGAAAATAGTGCAACGACTCATGCTATACTTCTTCAAACCTATCACAATTTATAAATATGTTTTCCTTATTTTTTTCTTCTACAAAACTTAAATACTATTTTGAAGCCTCAGGGGAACTGGAACAAACATGCATTGTAATTCGTCAATTGCATTGAAGGGTGTATAATTGCAACAGACGAAAGTGACGAAACAATTATAAAACGACAGAATCAAAACAATGAACAGAAAAAACAACAACACTAAAATGTCGAAGGATTCGCACACTAGTTGCCAACTATTGAATCGTTTATTGATGTTGTGTAACCAAAACCAACTTTCGAGTCAGCGTATATACATGCATGGGAGTGTTCAATTCTCCAAACTATTCAGTAACATTTATCGTTAAGCGTTAAGAACGTTTACTGGAAAAGTGTAGTAGCTGATTTATACCATGGTTTATTGGCGCGTTGGTCTGTTTTAAGGCACATCACCGTTACGACAGACCGACAGATATACTCTCTGATATGAAAAATGATGTAGTTAGAAATAAATATAAATAAAGATCCATTGCAGTAGTTTAAGTATAAAATTTGCATCCCGGTCCAGTGCGGCAGGAAAGGTCCATAGCAGCATCAAACAGAACGAATTATTCATAAAGGTCAATTACAACAGGGGACGGAAAATACATTCTATATGCATATAGGTCTAATACAAGAGATGGGAGTTAGAAACGTGAATCAAGTCCATTACGACACAGAAAAGAGTAAGAAGTTGGCAACACGGCTTATCGCGGCACGGCACGGCAGTAAGAAACGTGAGAAACGATAACATTAAGCTAGGGGACGGCTAGAAACGTACATAGCGGTCAATTACGTTAGGGGATGGTTAGAAATGTGCATAAAGGTCCATTACGCTACGGGACGGTAAGAAATGTACATAAAGGTCCATGACGGTAGGGGACGGTAAGAAATTTGCATAAAGGTCAATTACGTTAGGGGAAGGTTAGAAATGTGCATAAAGGTCCATTACGCTACGGGACGGTAAGAAATATACATAAAGGTCCATGACGGTAGGGGACTTTAAGAAATGTGCATAAAGGTCCATCACGCTACGGGACGGTAAGAACTGTACATAAAGGTCCATGACGGTGGGGGACGGTTAGACATGTGCATAAAGGTCCATTACGCTACGGGACGGTAAGAAATGTACATAAAGGTCCATGACGGTAGGGGACGGTTAGAAATGTGCATCAAGGTCCATCACGCTACGGGACGGTAAGAAACGTACATAAAGGTCAATGACGGTAGGGGAAGGTAAGAAATGTATATAAAGGTCCATGACGGTAGGGGACGGTTAGAATTGTGCATAAAGGTCCATTACGCTACGGGACGGTAAGAAATGTACATAAAGGTCAATGACGGTAGGGGACGGTAAGAAATGTGCATAAAGATCAATTACGGTAGGAGACGGTTAGAAGTGTGCTTTAAGGTTCATTACGCGAGGGGACCGTTAGAAATGTGCTTAAAGGTCCATTACGCTAGGATACGGTTAGAAATGTGTATAAAGGTCCATTACGCTAAGGGGCGGTTAGAAAAATGCTAAAAGGTTTATTACGGTAGGGGACCGTTAGCCTTGTGCGTCCAGGTTAGAAATGTGCATAACGGTCCATTACGCCAGGGGACTATTAGAAATATGCATAACGGTACAGTTCGCCAGTCACTATTAGAAATGTGCATATCGGTCCATTACGCCAGGGGACTATTAGAAACGTGCTTAAAGGTTCATTACGTCAGGGGACGGTTAGAAATGTGCTTAAAGGTTCATTCAGGTAGGGGACGGTAAGAAATGTGCCTAAAGGTCCACTACGGTAGGAGACGTTTAGAAATGTGCATAAAAGTCCATTACGCCAGGGGACTATTAGAAATGTGCATAAAGGTCCATTACGCCAGGGGACTATTAGAATTGAACATTTAGGTCCATTACGCCAGGGAACTATTAGATATGCATAACGGTCTATTACGATAGGTGACGGTTAGAAATGTGCATTAGGTCCATTAAGGTCCATTACGCCAGGGGACTATTAGACATGTGCATAAATGTCCATTACGCCACAGGACTATTAGAAATATGCATAAAGGTCCATTACGCCAGGGGACTTATAGGAATGTGCATAACGGTCCATTACGGAAGGTGAAGATTAGAGATGTACAAAAAGGTCGATCACGCCAGGGGACTGTTAGAAATGTGCATACAGGTCCATTACGTCAGGGGACTTATAGAAATGTGCATAACGGTCCATTATGGTAGGTGACGGTTAGAGATGTACAAAAAGGTCCATCACGCCAGGGGACTATTAGAAATGACCATTAAGTTCCATCACGCCAGGGGACTATTAGAAACATGTATATTGGTCCATTACGCCAGGGGACTATTAGAAACATGCATATCTGTCCATTACGCCAGGGGACTATTAGAAATATGCATATTGGTCCATGACGCCAGGGGACTATTAGAAAAAGGCATATTGGTCCATTACGGCCGGGGACTATTACAAACATGCATCATGGTCCATTACGCCAGGGGACTATTAGAAATGTGCATACAGGTCCATTACACCAGGGGACGTATAGAAATATGCATTAAGCTCAATTACGCCAGGGGACTATTAGAAATGTCCATTAAGCTGCATTACGCCAGGGGACTATTAGAAATGTTCATTAAGCTCCATTACGCCAAGGTACTGATAGAAATATGCATTAAGGTCTATAGCTACATGGAGAAGAAATACCTATAAACAAAGGTGCATTACGACAGAAGAGATTTAAATCTGATATAACGGTCCATTACGGCAGAGGACAATAATGAATATGCAGCAAAGAGGACTATAGGAAAACTACTTAAACATCCATATCGGTAGAGGTCTGTATGTTGCTTGAATTTACATTGAGGTACATGTTATGTTAATGAGAAAAGTGTCCGAATTCACACTGCGTACAAAATGGTGTGAACTAGTGACAAATATACGTACAAATACATTCCGGTACCAAACTGTCGGGACCATTCAAGAACGTTTTAAGTAACAATCTCTTGCGTGTTGGCATAATGGACGACACTCAACAAGGGCAATGCATACTTACCACTTTATAAGTCGATACCATTAAAAAAAACAGCATATGTCCGAGTGGTTGTCGAACGACTTGAACCGCAGGTCTCAAGATATAAAAACATTGCGCGCGCATCTCACACACTCAGTCTCAACTGGCGTTTAGCACTCATCATTTGTGAAAAATGAATTCAAAAATGTGCTTCATTGTTTTCATTGTGTTAATTGGTGTTGTTGGAAACAGGTAAGATTTACTCCGTTAATTACGAATTAAATGCAATTTTTATTATTCCAGAAATATTGTTCGCATTATCGTTGTTTATCGGCCACTAAACAACGATTTGGAGTTTCGATGCGTATGAATTAAACCCCGATACACAACGATAAAGCGAAAATGATTGGGAACTATATTTTACTACGCTCTACTCAGAATCGGGGCTACTTTTTGCGTTGTTTAGTGGGTACTTTAACAACGATAAAAAAAAAATTGTCTATAGAAGTATCATTTCAAAATATAAATATAATAATAATATGCGATATGTTACGACCTTTTATATCATTTATTACTTAGTAAATAGTTCGTGTTGTGAATTTAATTCACACATTACACGTGAACTGTTGCAGATGCAAACAAATGGCATTTATCCAAAAACTAAAAGATCCGTCTGAAGGTTCACATATGTTTATGATTCAAGTGTTATGGCATCACTATGTGAACAGATGTACCCGTTTATAATGAAATTTTAAACAAGTAGCTAGGATTAGTTATAAAGCCATATTTTATGTTAGCACTGAAAATCCAATCCAACACGCATTAACGTCTAACATTCATTATGATATGTATTGTATTTTCGTTGCCCAGAGTACAAGCTTTAAAGTGTTATAACTGTGGCGGCTGCGGGGACCCTTTTGACAAGTCAAAGGGCGATGCTGTGTCATGTGAAGGCAGCTGCATGAAGTATAAGTTCAACAATGGTATGTATTGCCGCTTTAAGTATACATTTAAACAAGTACTATGATAAACATTATTGTTGCATAGTTTCAAACTACCTATAGAATCATTTATCACCACACCACGTGTTTTAGTCATGGGTACGCAGCACATATATAATAACTCGAAGTCACGTTTTGATAAACGTCATGTTAAGATGTTAATCTTTAGCTTTAAGACCGATTACGTGTCACGCGTGTCACGCGTTGGATTCAGTTGTTTCATGGAAGTATTATTTTCCGTCAACTATTTACGATTATCAAACTCCTCCTACAGTCTTTAAGTCATTCATATTCATTAGACAAGTGAAAATATGTTAATGCGAATAATGAATAAAAAAACGCGTGTCTGTATTTGCACGTGTCTTTCAGAGGCTGCACGATCTTGCATGCCAACCAAACTATCTTCGGGATGCCAGGAAGAGAAATTATTGGACACAAAGATCACGGTCTGCTACTGTGACACGGACCTGTGCAACACGGAGGCCCCCCTGTCCGTGCCTTCAATTCTGCTGGCTGTGTGTGCGCTTCTTGTGCCGGCTTTGAAGCAATTCATTTAAAATGCTATACAGTTAACTTAGCTATAAAACTATCTCGCAAAACAGTCCATTGTCTTTACTCTTAATGTACTACTGTTCTGCGTGTTTCTACACTTGGACTCTTTGCTCGTTGCTCTTTTAAGTAAAGTTAAGTTAAGTAAACTACTCGTTTTCGAGTGTTTTTTGTTGTTGCTGTGCCATATTTGTGTTGCTTGAGAATTGAATTATCAAGCAAAATGCGTCGAAATGCATTTCTAGTGAATCTTTTGAATTCTCTATCTTCTCTTTGCTGTTTGAAATAAATCAACTTTCTGAGCTGATTTGTTGTTATTGTTGTTCTTCACGTTGGGCATATTGTTCTGCTGCTAGGAATACTGTATTGGAAAATAACATCCGTTGAGATGCATTTACAGTCATAACCATATTTTGAAACACAAAGTTTTCAAGCTCTGAGAAATATTTACGCGTCGTCACCATGGAGCAAACATTCGTGTAACTATCATTTTTATGATATCAACCTTTTTTTGTGAATTTGGATCTGTAAACCATTTCTCATAACCTGTTTTGAGTGTTAGGGCTAGATATTTCACATGGAAATCCGGACTTTGGTAAATAACAAAAGAAAAGAACAACATATTTTGCCGAAATTGTTGACGCAAACTATATGGTAACTGCACGTATAATGTAGTCTAAAATAAGATTTGTACTTAAAAAACTAATGAAATAATTATTTGACGTAACTAAAATTGATGATGCCGGTAAATTATTATAATAATCAATACTTGTTAAAAAGCTGTAAACCGTTTAATTATCGAATCAAAATCGCTGATCTGTGCAGCTTACAAGACTTTCTGCGTTTTCAAACATTCAGCTCAAAAAGCCATGTAACCGAACAAATACATAAAATAGATACTAACAACTGCACATTAATGTGCTAATTTTAATGCAGTGTAAATATATTATGTAAAACACATATTTATATTGAACACTTACGAATACGTGTTTTACTTCTTATGTAAAAAAAATTAAAACAAAAATGTCTGTTACGCTACTTTTTACGCCAATCGAAAGATAGTATCCCAGCAACAGAGCTGGTCTCTCGCATCGTGTCCACACAAACACTCAGACATTTGTTAGCACCAACTGTTTAAAGGGAATACTAATTTTGAGTTAACAATGTTGCACCTGATTTTAATGTATCAATACTTGAATCAATTTTTGACAAGCACAATTATTTGATAATGTGACACGAACAAAACACCGATAATGGTAGGAAGCAAATAATTATCTTTGAACTCAGACATTTAAAATAGTTGCTTGGCAGGAGCTGGAACATGCTTTCAGTTCCATAAATACCATAAATATATTTAACATGAAACATTTCTTGTTATAATTTGACAAAAGACCCTTCAATGACTATTGCGATGCTCACGCAGAGATGTAAGAAATGCAAATATATTAAATTGAATTTGCAATAGGTGTACTCAGTAGTGTACGTTTAATTTACATGTCTGTGAAGTCGGTAACAATATCCGTCTTTTTTAATCTATAAAATCATTACACACATCTGATGACATTACCATGTTACACGATACCAAACAGCATGGTATGTTAAATGTGTAAAATATGATCTTAGGTATTTGTTTTTGCAGAACGCAGATTGTGTAGCTTAATGGCAATTGCTTTTAACATGTTCTTCTGATCGCCGCAATGGCCGTGTCCAAACTACTCATAGTATTATTCTAAAGTTTTAATCATGTATGCATTGCAATATATTGCTTTGCAGTATTGCCAAACAAATGCCATACTGTATGTCATCCAGTTCAAGACTTGGCTGACTTAACTTCAGGGCTTCACTGACTTGACTTCAAGACTTGACAGAATTGGCTTCAGGATTTTACTGACTTGATGTCAGGATTTCACTTGACTGACTTCAGTACTTGACTGAATTGACTACAGGACTTGACTTACTTAACTTTAGGACATGACTGACTTGATTTGACTTCAGGCCTTGACTGTCTTGACTTCAGGACTTGACTGACTTGACTTCAGAACTCGACTGACTTGATTTCAGGTTATAACTTAACTGACTTCAGGACTTGACTGAATTTACTTCAGGATTTAACTGACTTGACTTCATGATATGACTGACTTTATTTGACTTCAGGCCTTGACTTACTTGACTTCAAGACTTGACTAGCATGTGTTCAGGACTTGACTGACTTGACTTCAGGACTTGACTGACTTGACTTCAGGACTTGACTTCAGGACATGACTGAATTGACTTTAGGACTTGACTGACTTGACTTCAGGACTTAACTGACTTGACTTCAGAACTTGACTGACTTGACTTCTGGACTTGCAGGAACTTAATTCAGGACTTTACTTCAGGACTTGACTGAATTGACATCAGGACTTGACTGAATTGACTTCAGGACTTGACTGACTTGACTTCATGACTTAAATGACTTGATTTCATGACTTAACTGACTTGACTGAATTGACTTCAAGGATTCACTGACTTGACTTCAGGACTTGACTTAATTGACTTTAGGACTTGACTGAATTGACTTCAGGACTTGACTGACTGTGTATGTTCTACACTTTTATTCGTGTCTTTAAACTTCTTCACCATGAATTGTGTTTACTCGTTTCATGTGTATAGTGCGAAAACATTGACTTAATCCTGATGACCTCTATTTAAATAAATTTTCCGGTTAACCAATTATCTATTTTTAGAGTCGACCCGTTCCGTTAACATATCAATGAATGTTCTCTTGGCCCACGTTTGATCCAATGTAGTAATAATTGATTTTCGTAAAAGGAATTTGGTTCCCATGCATGATTTTTGCATGGAAAAATTATGTCATTGTGGTCAGTGAAGTATTTCAATATCGAGGGTCGTTTAATAAACCTATACTAGTGTGGTGTGACGATTGAATAAAGACAATTTGCTTAAACAGATGTAGTCAAGGCAGTCCAAAGGACAGCTTTATCCCCCGCCGTGATCCTTCATGAGATTTTAAAGGTGACTTTGAAGTATCACACTGACCTTAATCAGTTTCATGAAAATTCCTTAAAGGGCATAGAAGATATGGAGCTGACACGAAAATGGAGGCTCAACAATGTGACCTTTAAGTGTGACCTTGACCTTGAGGTGGCAAGACTGCTACATGCCTTCTGCACATCGCCTCAATGTGATAAACATTTAAGCCAAGTTTTATGAAAATCCTTCAAAAGGCATATGAGATATAGAGCAGACACACAAATGGAGGCTCAAACATTTGACCTTCAAGTGTGACCTTGACCTTGAGGTGGCGTGACTGCCTCATGCCTTCTGCTAATTGCCTTAATGTAATAAACATTTGAGTCAAGTTTCATGAAAATCCTTTAAAGGGCACAGGAGATATAGAGCGGACATGAAAATACAGGCTCATATATTCAACCTTCAAGTGTGACCTTGACCTTTAGTTGGCGTGACTGTCTTATGCCTTCTGCACATGGTCTCAATGAGCAAAACATTTGAGTCAAATTTAATGGAAATTCTTCAAAGGGTATTGGGGACATGGAGCGGTTACACAAAAATGGAGGCTAAAAAATGTAACCTTCAAGTGTGACCTTGACCTGAGCTGGCGTGAAAGGCCCATGCTTTCTACACATTTGAGCCAAGTTTCATAAAATCCTTCAAAAGGCATAGGAGATATAGAGCGGACACAAAATGGGGGCTCGAATATTTGACCTTCAAGTGTGACCTTGACCTTGAGTCGGCGTGACTGACTCATGCCTTCTGCACATTGTCTCAATAACCGGAACATTTGAGCCAAGTTTCATGAAAATCATTGAAAGGGTATAGGAGATATGGAGCTGATACAAAAATGTTACGGACAGACAGACGGACAGACGGACGAAGGTCATTCCTATAACCCCGTCACGCTTCGCGGTGGGGGTTTTAAAACATAGGTAATTATAAATAATCCAACCTAGGTTTATTCTGCAAAGTTACTTATTAGTGGTTAGAAACTGACCACGTTATTTTGTCTTGTTGAATGCATTATATATAATATTTCAAACTTCAAATAATGTACAACATATTTCATAGACGGCTCCAAAATGACTTGTCCCGTTATACGAACAACTTCGAATATACACGAACAGACTTCGAAAGATAAATGTGACTTCTTGTTCAGCTCATGAATATTCTTGCATAACGGTAAGGATCAGGTGAATGTTTTCTCACTATACCGTACAATAGATTTACACTTAAGACAATGAAA